>CBVK0102263280.1:0-34003 GCA_900067695.1 Picea abies | reverse complement strand
AGATCGGTCTCGGCATTCCTGCTGAACCGCTCTTCCGATCTCACCTTTAGATCGCTTCAAGAAGCTTTTTGCTCCAGGTGACAGTAATAAATATGTTGATGTTGTGGCCACTATATTGTATGCTTTGAAACTTATAGTTGCTATGCATATTCTAACTCTCCTCCAAGATGATGCAGTGTAGTCTTCTCCAAACAATATGTATGATTACACCAACAACTTCACAGATAAAGAATAAGATTTTGATATGGAAGTTGCAACTTAGAGCAAAATATTTCGGTTAAATATTCCTTAAGGAGATACCAAGAAGATATGTTTTTCTTGACTAGAATAAGGGTGGCTAATATAATAGACAAACTAGCAATATTTGTTGTGATTGATGGTCTAGAATAAGATATTAGGGTTTTCAAATGCCGCCAATAGAGATTCAAAGGCCAGGAGAAAGAACTACATTAGCTAACTTGGCTTGGGATTACATGATTAGCTCCCAGGTTCAGATGGAAAAAATTGTTGCATAGAAGTGCTTCTCACTGATAGTGCCCTTGAATCTCCACTGTGGATGCTGAATACCAATGTATGAACCCACCTTACCTTACCCATAGTCGATTGGCTGAGTTAACTCTTGGAGCGTGCTAGTACATGCCGAAGTATAGGTCCGCTGTGGTCAATTATCTGTATGTGCCGCTGAGAGAGGGATTCGAAAGGAATTTCCTTTAGCTCCGCTCCAGATGGGTAACATAAAAGTGGTTTCGTATTTGACAGAGGGGAGTTGCCCCACTTTCGGATAGCCAACGATCAGAAATGGGTGAGCCAACGGGACAAGAGATATAGAAGAAATGAACGCGCCATTAAAGGGTCAGTTCCTTTCGCTTCTTAGGTTGGGAAAGAGCTTAACGCTCCTTGTCAAAGTGGGGAATCAACCACTGAAAGATGGTCGCCTAAAAAATTTAGACTATCCCTGACATAATGTATCAAAAGCAAGCATGACTCATCCACCCGTGGTTGAACGAGATTTAGATAAGGACCTACCAATAGGATCTTAAACATAGTTAGTCCCATATTCACCAGTTTAAGTTGATCTTGTGTTTTTTCCCCTGGTATTCCTCCCGAGTAGATAGTCATAGTAGCCTGTTCTAATAGGTAAACTTCAATGTCTTCTGATTCAAAACTTGCCAACCAACACTCAAGGGTGCAAGTTAAATCTATCATGGAGGCCCAAGATGACCCTGCTAAGGTGATGGAGCAAGCATTCCCTTCTCCACTAATAGAAGAGCCTAAAGCTCCATCATACTCCACCTTTGATAGACCTTAAAATCCATTTATGACAATAGAGGATATGAAGTTCGAAGCCTTGTTCGAGGAAAGAAGGAAGGAAGTATTGGAGGATAATTGAAGTAAACAGAAGATGGCAGCCGAGTGCTAGTAAATTAGGTTTAACCAAACCCCGTGAATGTTCCTGTTGATAACGTTAGTAAGCTTGTTAATTGATCAGTCGATCCAGGCCCACACCTCCCATAGCTCAACATCTTTCGATGGAATTAACCCATGCAATCTTTAACGAGTTTCAAGATTTGATGCAGGGACTAAATTATACAAGCAGTTGAACTCCAAGCTCTCCTAGAATGACCCCTCCTTGGCCCAGTTGGAAATGGAATGACTCCTGGAATGGTCGCTTGAAGGAAGTAGATGAGTTAAGAGATGCAACCAATATTTCATACATAAAACAAGGAACTTTCTCTCCCACACAGACACTCCACTTACTTCAGCTGGTCCGATGCACCCAGACACCTATTCTGACCACCCCCTGCTCCCTGACAATGTCATTAATGGCATACTGCCTCCACCCCACCCCTGGATGAAAAAAAAATAAATTCAAAAAGACAAAAATCATTCAAAAAACTAAATGGATATAATTATATTGTTTTCACTATATTGATTGTTCATATGTATATGTATTAGTGTGATCAAGAATATGATAATTTTTTATGTAAATCTTTTATTCTATAGAGTTTTATGAATGATGCACGTCCCTAATATATTTGTTCAAAGTGATGTATTGGTTAAAATTTAGTGTGTTTATTAGTCACAAGTAAGAAAGCAAAATTGATATTAATAAACACCATAAGAAAGAAAAAGTGATATTAAGAAAGAAAAAGTGATATTAATAAGAACCATAATAGTATTGAAGCACAAGAGAATATAATTAAATATATAAATATATAACATTCTACATAATTATGATAAGTTGATCTATATAATTATTTATATATCATTGAAATCATAATAACTCTTATAAAATAAGGAATACATAGTCAACATTTGATGCAGAAGCATCGCCAACAAAGCACAAGCAGGAGACAGCTAGGCGCATTTGTGCGCAATTTGAGACTTTTTGAATTTCAAAGATCAATGTATTAATGTAATATCTGACAAATATTTTTGAGAAATAAGAATATTTTAATGATCGGAGACTGAACCATCACGTAATATCAATGGGGAATGTATTTTTATTTAATGAGAATAATTGTAGTACAAATATGGATCTTGTGCACTTATCTATCTGACTCGATATTCATTGTAATAAATGCTAAGTAGTTGATAGCATTTAATTTTGATAGGATAGCGCAGAGTAGTTGGAGGGAAGAACTCAAGAGAGTTCCTTTGTATAAAGCTTGGTAATATTTCCCAGTAGTTGTTGTTGATGGTTGTTGTTGGAAGGCTGATGATAGAACATAGTCGGTTAACAGTGTATATGTTAAGGAGTAGTGAAGAACAGTGTATGTATGTATACAATATTTAATTGAATGAATATAACAGAGGATATATTGTTCCAAATGTGTGTTGTTATGTGTCTGTTTGAATGAATGGTAGACTTTTCATTTATCTTCAAATACCTGTTATTTTTCTATTCTTGTATCCATGACCTTATTTGCATAGTTGAATGTATGAGTCATTGTGAAGAGTGAATAAGTTTCAGTTGTTTCTCTTCATTAAGCGAGTGCAAGGTGTGCATAATGTCCAAAAGGAGTGTGTGACTGAGTCTATTTTGACTCGAAATCTTAGAAGAGATAGCGAAACTCATGTCTGCAAGGAGTGCATTGACGTCCGCAAGGAGTGCGTGACAGAGTTTTCAGACTCGAAAGCTCATGAGGGATAATGTGATTTCAATCATGGGAGACATAAGCCATTGCAGGATAGTTTCAAGGAGTGTGAATCCATCCACAAGGAGAGGTTACATTGTGGATGAAAATCTATTGCAAGGTGTGCACATATCAAGAATTCGACTAAGTGTCGAAGAGATTGTTCAGAGAAACAAAGAAAATTGAAGAATTAAATCTCAAGAGGAGGAGCGGAGAAAATTCTTAAAAGAAGAGAAGTCCCTAAAGTATTGATCCAATACAGTGGACAAGATTCGTTCCAGAGGGAGATGAACGATTCCAGACCATCAGATTAGGTAAAGTTGCGAGGAGGATAAACCAGGAGTGATTCGGTACTTTGCAGTTCGACAAGTTTGGAGACTTGACGAAACAGAGTCACAAAGTACGAAGTCGTGATCCAATATCATTCGTTGATCATGCAAGGATTAAGTGTTTGTGGATTAGGGAATTTGAGAATTGGAAGCCGGAAGTTTGAAGTAAGAAACTTAGAATTCATGAATTCACGAAATTCAAACCCCAGTGAGGCCAACAAATCCGAGGAGACGCGTGGCGAGAGTTTGGAGGTTCAAAAAAATGCATTTCAGAAAGAAGGGAAGGGAGAGCTCAGGATATCCCTAAAGTTCGAGTTGTGAAGGGATGCACCTATGGTTAGAACCATGGTCATCAGGAGGAAACATGGGTCAAAAGAGTCACTTTGACTCAGTATTGAACGATCCTAGACCGATAGGTCGAGCAACCCTTTGGAGGGAAGGGGGGTTGCGCCAACTTTGATAATATTAGGCACACCTAGATATCCTACTTTTCTAAATTGACTTGTGCACTAGTTGACCTAATCAGGATCATTGTTGTTTAGTCCAACCAATTGTCCTCTTAGTTAACCTTTGATTGTTAACAAAATTAGACCGACTGTCTCCAAAGGATCCATAGATGGGATGAACTTGTTTTTCCAACAAAACCATGTGAACGATTTTTAAATCACTTTGGATATTCCAATGGTTGACTCACCAAAATGGATTTGAACTAAAAATGACTATAGTAAGCCTATGCACGACTATGTGACTATAATTTTGTATTTTTAACACTTTAGCATAAATAAAAACACCTTTTGGAATCCTTAACTACTCTAACATATGAAATATACCACAATAACAAAAGCACACACAATGGAACAAAAATGTTTACCCTAGAAGCCCATACAAGAAAAATAGCATTTAATGAGGGATTTTTCTTTCTGTCTCATATTTTGTAGATAATAAATACAAATTACAAAAACTTCCAATCTCACTATGAAGCTATGAGACACTATGGTCTTCTATAATCCTCTACAATATTCTCCTATCTCTATTATTTGTTAGCATCTCTTCCACACTCCTTCTCATACTATGAAACAACCATCCTCTAGTGAAAAAATGAACCCTTTTCCCTCCTTCAAGTTTTCCATATATAATATCCATTCGTGTCGATGGAAAACATCCAAATCAAATTTCAAAAGGAGACCTACAAATTTAAGTGTGGATAAATATATTAAAATAATGTTGTATGTAAACCCAAATTTTATTCCAAGTACTTGCATGCTTATGATTGTAACCTCTCAAAAGATGAATCAAAGTCATATTCACTACCTATGTCTACCCATTAGTTTGAGAGTGAAAGGTAGTTGATCTCTCTAGTTTACTATGCAAATTCCCACACAATGAAGTCTAAAGTACACTGAGGAATATAGTATCTCTATTAGAAATGATGCTCCTTGGAATCCCAAAGTGCATCTAGACCCTTTCAAAGAACAAAATTGTAGCTTCTTGTCCTTTGATGGTCTTCTTATAAGACATAAAATCACACATCTTGCTGAATCTTTCTACTACCACATACATGTAGTCATGCCATCATCTTATCCTTGTAAAAACCAAAAAAAGTACATGTATACTCTTTCCTATGGCCTTGAAGGGACTATAAGTGGACTATATATTCCATGTTTCCTTGAATAGGCTTGTTGCTACAACATAAAATACAACCTTCGATATATGTAGCTAGTTCTTATTGCATCTCTAGCCAATAAACATACTTTTGCAAGTTAGCCAAATCAATGTCTTCTTGCTCTCTTTTTCCTTGCAACTACTAATACACCCGTTGAAGTCCTCGTCTTCTACTTTCTCCTCTTTGTATGCTTCACATGTGAAAGGTTCCATGTGCATAATGACTACCATATTTTTAATATTTGGTGATGGTGGCCTAGATATAAAATCAAATAACTTATTGGTTGTACTCTTCTTATGTTTAATCATTAAATGGATTTTTTTTGTAGAAATACCATTCATTTAATATAATATCTTACCCATTAGAATATACTTTTATCTTGCAAGTATTACAAAGGCTAATGATTAGTGTGGATGATGGTCTCCTTACCCAACATATAGTGCTTCCACTTCTTCACTGCTTGAAATATGGTGTGGAGATCCTTGTCATATGTATGGTAGTTCAATATTTATCCATCAAATGAGTCTCCCTCATTTCATTAATACTATTTCCATAACATGCCCACTAGAATATATTTCTATTTCAAAATACTTCTACAAGTTAGGTAGTATTAGGACCGAGACTTGACTAGTTTTCTATTTCGATTTTTCAAAGGATGTTCATTGGTTCTTACACCACTATAAGTTTAGTAGAAACTCTTACCACTAGTTGTTATAGAATGAAGTGGTGCCACCCCAACCAAGAATGATGTTATGAGATTTCTTAAATATTTGGTAGCTCCCACAAAACTCCTAACTTTTGAGACCATATGTAGGTGTGGGCCATATGAAAATGGACTATATCTTTGAAAAATCAATCTTCATCTCAACTACACCAACCACATGACATAGGTATACTAATGAATACTTAGAAAAATCATACTTATTTGTATTTACTAGTCGTTGATGTCTCCTTGGTGTTCATAACAATTGCTTCAAATGTAACACATGCTCCTCCCAAGTAGAACTAAATATCAAAATGCCATCTCATAGACTATGGAAAATGAATATAGGAATGGATGTAATACATTGTTCATTAAAGAAATAAAATTAGTTGTCCATTACTCAAACTAAAAGGAACTACTAACCACTCATAAAGACCTTGCTTCATCTTGAAGGAGGTATCCTAAGAACACCATGGTGATGTATTGGGCCTTATGCCTCCTTGCTCCAACAATTCCTGCAACTGATTCTTCACTTTATTAGAATTTGATATGGAATATGTATATATTCCTATATTTGTTAAACAATAATCTTGATATAATTATACCTTGTGCTCCACTTCCCTTTTAGGTGATATTCCTTTTGGATCATGAAAAATCTCTTCCAATTGATACTTTTGTTCTTTCATTCATCCTTTGAAGGATTCCTTCACACCTATTGAATTGGTGTCCTTCCATTTCAGTCTTAGGAAAATAAGTACATACTTCTTAGTTGAGCTTATCAATCTCTTATCTTGGTGTGAACTCACCAAAGAGATCTTCAACTTCTCCTTGTGTGCATTGATGATAAACAATTTACCATCCTTGATAAGGCAATACTAGTTTTCCCTTCTCATGAAGATATTATCTTTCACAGACATATAAGGGATACCAAAAACTACAACACATACATCAAGAGCTACTACATCGACTTCTATTTTATCAATAAAATTATCATTGAAATAAAATCTAAGCTTACACTACTTTGTAACTTTTAACTCTACATCCTTATTCACTTAACCCAAAGTGATCCATATTGGATCATTATATAGTTTTTCATCTATACTGGTACTTTATAACTGGAAACATTGGAGGAATTGGATTGCAGGGCCCATTTTAATGACAGGTCCCAATTTGGATATTTTGGGTGTGGAACCTTCTAGATCCATTTTGAGGCATCAAACGCCATTTTTGAGAGTTAAAAATATTCTTTGCTCTTTTTTAGTGCTCTAGCTAAGATTAGGAGGCATCATTGGTTGTGCTCCTATATATATTATAATTGCACAATTAAAAGTAATTGTAATAATATAAATTTCGTCTTATTATTGGTTCCCTAGGAAATGTATGGAGGAACTATCGTCAATGCATCCATAAATACCAAACACATTTTAAAGTTATTTTTAAAAACACATTTTCTCGCACTTATCAGTGCACTTGGAAATGTAGGGTGGCAGTGTAACTGATGTTGTCATACATTAAAAGTGCATCGATAATCAAATTAAATAAATTAAATATTCTTGATCTTGTCGACACATTTAAAAATGTATGGATGTACCATGATCAGTGCATCCTTTCAAATGGAGTATATTGTTGAAGCCAAGGAATTAAAAAAAAATCTCAACGTTGTTTTAGTGCTCTATATAATATTATTAGGTAATGTGTGAGGTTCTTTGATATATTCTAATCACATTGTTGAGTGCAATTTTATCAATATAAATTTACCTACCTTACTAATGCACTAAAAAAATGTAAGGAGTCATTAGAATTAACACTCTCTTACATCATAAGTGCACCAATAATCAAATTAAATGAATTAAAATTTCCTAAATTATTAGTGCATTTTGTTTAAATTGTATATACATACCATTGGTGGTGTGTTTATGCATACAAGGCACACCGAAGAAGTGTTAGTGCCCTATACATATGTCACACCATTTACGTATAATAGTAAAAAACACTTATTGACTTTATCAATGTGTTAATATGTAATCAAAATCACTAAAAATAGTGTTTTCATTATCAATCCACATCATCATGAGTATATATATCTATATATGAATTGATGAGTTTTACATAATATTTTATAAAATAAATTAATTTGAATATTTAATGAATATTGAAACTAGTAATTTAGTATATATTGTTTTTGTTATAGATGTGTGTGTCTAATGAAATTTGTATGTGAATAAAATACAATGATAATGGTGGTAGAAATAGTAGGTTCACCCATATAACTTTATACATGAGTGGGATGCTTGAGATAATGAGAGGGATAAATACCCTCATCTGATTACCATGTAGACTTGTGACTTTTTTGTTGGAGATACTTCACACACACCTAGGATTTATTTTTTCTTAAGGTTTTCCCTATGTTTATTAGTCATTATTCAGTCTCTTATAGTTTAGGGAGAATATTTCTCTAGGAGAATCTTATCTTCAGTTCACACTTAAGTTTGATCAATTGAGTGGAGTCTAGATGCCACATTGGGATTATTACCATGCAACATTGAGATAATCACCAACTAATGCACATTGTCCTTGGGAAAATCACCAAAAAATCACATTACTCATGATTCCATGATCTTTTCCTCACTTCACTCTGTTTCAGTCAGTTAACCAAAGATTGAGAGACTAGTTAACTCAGACTAGGTGGCAGTTCACTCCCGTAACTTCCTCATAGACTAGAATAGGTGGAAGTTTACTCCCATAACTGTTGGTGTGTGTCCATATCACTCTATACCACCAATATGGTGCATTGGCTTCTCCTCCAGTGTGCATTAGTTGAGTTATACAAATTATATCATGTGTAAATTATCATTCATTCATTTGGTTAATGATAATTCTTCTATTCTTTCTCTCCTTCTTCTCTTTTCTCATATTTTCTCTACAAATTGTGTATGTCATTTTCTAGCTAGATATATTCTATGTAGGTTCAACACATTTACATGGTATCAGAGCTGACAGAGTACTAGGGAAAATACACACCAAATTATTTTTGTAGGTACCGAAGATTGAAGACAACGAAAAAATGGAATTTTGAAAAGAATTCATTCTTACGTGGTACAATTTATTTGCATGGAAGGAGAAGATGATAATAAATATTTGAGGCATAGTATTATACAGGTTAACAATGAACATAGAAACCAAACCAACATCATCTATAGAAACATCCAAGTATCTAAATCGAATGGATGAAGTGTTTGGAACTATTTGCAGTCTCATTTCTCCTGAACTCCTCTTTCACATATCCTCATGTAAAAATACCAATGAATCCTGGACCACCATGGAAGGGATTTTTGGAAAAAAGGAGGAGATGAGGGGACACATGCTTGAGGTGGAATTGATCACTTTGGATCCAAAAACCATCAACAATCTCCAATATTTATTTTCCAAATATATTGTTGTCGCAACTTAAGGCTTGCGGGGTTGATAAATCTAAGGAGGAGAAAAAAATGGTTCCAACCATTCTCTCCAAACTTGGTTCGAAATACTCAGTGTTTGTATCTACATTTTATTCATTTAGGCTCGCCTCTAGAGCCACCTGGACGATGCCCTCTCTTGAGGCCTTTATCAATTCTTTGACATGAGAGAATAACAAACTCATAAATATGGGAAAAATAAAAGGCCCAAAGGCGCATGCACTTATTGTGAAAGATGGTAGCAGTCATCAATATCATAAATATAAAGACAAAGACAAAATGAAATGAAATAAAAATCCAAAAAGGAAGGGTACTCAAAACCATTCAACGATGCCTCAAGATCCAAAAGTTGGAAAGGGAGGAAAAGGGGAGAAATGCACTTACTTCCATAAAGGATTCTATCCAGAATCCACATGTATGTAGAAAAAAATAGATCAAATGGCCCAAATAATTTAGAAAAAAAATCTTGGAGATCAGATCCTCAAGGGTGCCAAGAACAAGAAGCCATAAGATTAGAATCTCAAGAAAGGTAATTCTATCCATGCTTTGATTTCCATCAACTCCTCTCTCGATGCTTGGAACGTAGATTCAGGTGCATTATAACACATGGCTGCCAAAAAATAAGTCTATTCTTCATTGGATCCATGCAAAGGTCCTCCTATTCTGATGGGGGACAACTCTCCAGTCGAGGTCACCGACAAAGAAAGAATTGAACTCACAAACAAAAGCTTCAAGAATGTGCTACACATTCCCAAACTTTCTGTCAATCTTCTCTCTGTGTATCAGATGAAAAGCTTTGGCACCAGAAAGAGATTCATATTAACACATGATTCAGTGGATATCTATGACATGAAAACCAATTCTAGGGTTCCTACCGATGAGGTAAATCATCAAGCTAGACTCTACACATTTTCTGAATTTATTGAACCATATTATGCATTACTGCTTACCCATATTGATGAAAGAAGTAGTATATGGCATGAAAGGTTCATGAATTAAAATTTCAGATATATGCAACAAATTAGAAAGTAGGGAATGGTTTATGGTCTACCTGACATCCACTTCTCCAAAGGAATTTGTGAGGGATGTGTTCTTGGAAAACACCCTCAAGAGAAATTTGACAAATGAAAGACTCAGAAGACTTCCTTTCCTTTAGATCTGATCCATAGTGACCTCATGGGTCCTTTTCCGCATCCATCAATCAATAAATCAAGGTGTGTGCTCATTTTTGTTGATTATTTCTCATGCTTTACATATATTTTCTTTCTCAGGAAAAAACCATAGGTATTTCAACACCTCAAATATTTCAAATCCCTTCTTGAGACACAGTCAGGAAAGAAAATCAAAGTTCTCAAAACATATAATGGGGGAGAGTATGTAAACCATGAGATACAAAATATTTTTCATGAGGCAGGGATTCAATTGTGGCACAAGGTTCCCTATACTCCACAACAAAGTAGAGTTGCTGAGCGAAAAATAGATCTCTAAAAGAAACAAAATCTTACATGCTACATGCAACTCCACTTCCACAGAGATTATGGGATGAAGCACTTAATTTTGAAACCTACATACAAACAAATATCCCCATATATCTGTCAAGGATATGACCCCCTACAAGGCTTGTAGGGGCCTCAAACCAGAAGTGATCCACTTCATTATTTTTGGTTCACGTGCATGGGCCAGGATTCCCTTTGAGAAGAGGAAGGCACTTGATCCACATAGCATAGAGTTTATCTTTGTTGGATACCCCAATGGTGTGAAGGGATACAAAATCATTGATCTTCCATGAAATGGATCATCATTGAGCGTAGTTCCCAATTTGAGGAAAGTGTCTCGCATGTAGACACTTTTTTTCTTCCACCTGTCAGAGATGATGAGCATGCACATGCTGACTCTTCTTCATATGAGAGTTTTGATTCAGAGGATTTAGATGATCTAGATACAGATTCAGTATAGTTAATTGTAGAGTTAGTGCATGTAGATGCAGATGTAGAGCCAGAGAAGAGGTCCAAGTGGTCCAAGACTAATCTTCAGGATGAAGGAGATCTTGTTGGGATCCAACAAATACTAGGAGGACTCGATCTAATTTCGAGTGGCCTCCTCTTGCAGTCATTGCCACTAAAATGATGCCACCCATACATCTCTTCTTGGTTCAGTATTCATATTCACAGTCCTATGATGAGGTTGCTAGAAATACCTTTTGGGAATCCACCATGCAGGAGGAGTACAACTCCCTCCTAGAGAACTAGAATTGGGATATGGTTCCCCTTCCTTCATGAAGGAAACTTGTGAGGTGCATATGGGTCTATAGGACCAAGAGCGCAGTGGATGGAAAAGTTAGCAGATACAAAGCTAGGCTAGTTTCCAAAGGCTTTCAACAAGTGCATTGAATTGACTATGATGAGACATTCGCTCTAGTAGCAAAGATGGATTCCATACATTTGGAACTTTCCATTGTGGCAGCCAAGGGATGGGAAGTCCATTAGATGGATGTGAAGAATGAATTTCTTCATGACGATCTCTCTGAGGAGATCTATATGGAGCAGTCCCAGGTATTTATGTAGGATTCATCTTTGGTATGTCGACTGAAGAAGTATCTTTATGGCCTCAAGAAAGCTCCGAGGGAATGGTATGCCAAGATGGACTCCTACCCACTGTCGTATAACTTTGTATGTTTTAACTAAGACCCAAATGCTTACATTCTCAGGATGACTGACTCACTTCTAATCCTAGTTTTGTATGTTGATGATTTATTGATCAGCGGTTTCTTGAATTCAACGATTTCTACAGTCAAGAGGATTCTACACAACACGTTCTTGATGAAGGATGTGGGTCCACTGCATTTCTTCCTTGGACTTGAGATCAGTCAGGTTGCATCAGGAATCAAACTATCTCAAGCCAAGTATGCATGAGATCTCCTCGATATATTTCACATGAAAGACTACAAGTATTCCCCAACTCCTTTCCTATCAAGAGTTAGACTTGAGGATGGTGGAGACACTCCACTAGTTGACAACACACTGTACAAACAACTAGTGGGGATATTTTTGTATCTCACACACTCTAGAACATACCTATCCAATGTAGTTGGAGCAGTCTCCTGATTCATGCAGGAGATGCATGAGGTACATTGGAAGGTTGCAAAGCGTATCCTTCAATACGTACAGGGAACCATCACCTTTGGGATTCACTATGCAACAAAATCTACATTGTACCTCATCAGGTTCACTGATTCTGACTAGGATGGAGATAGCATTGATCACAATTCCACATTTGGTTACTCACTTAGTCTTGGTTCCATGCCTATCTATTGGTTGAGATTTTACAAAGAAGCATGCGACTATTGCTCTATCTTCAGTCAAGGCAGAGTATAGAGGGGTAGTTAACATAGCCATTCAGGATATGTGGCTACAACATTTTCTCATTGAGTTGGGCATTCAATTCATTGGCTGATCATCATATGCTGTGAAAACCAGAGCACTTTGAAGTTTTGCAGAGATCCATTTCAAAGGCAGCAGACGAAGCACATTGAGATCCACATGCACTACATCTGGGACTTAGTACACGAGGGGATCATCGACCTGCAACTCTATTCTTCAACATAACATACTGCAGACATCTTTACCAAGACCTTGAATGAGCATAAGTTTAATTTTCTATGCAATCGTCTTGGAGTGAAGGACACAATTTCCTAGTAACTGCCAGTTCTTCTTTGTACATACATTGTACTTTGAGGGAGGGGTTTTCCAATGAGGTTTTCTCTCTTTCCTCATTTATTTTAGTGTATCTTTTGTATTTGGGTACCTAACATAGCCTCGTTTCCGGAACCCATTCTTTATTTTCACCATAGTGATGTTCATGGGGGGTGTTGGAGATACTTTACACACCTAGGATTTACTTTTCCTAAGTTTTTTTCTATGTTTATTAGTCATTATTTAGTCTCCTATAGTTTAGGGATAATATTCCTCTAGGACAATATTCTCTTCAGTTCACATGTAAGTTTGATCAATTGAATGGAGTCTAGATGCCCCATTAGGATTATTACCATGCAACATTGGGATCATCACTAGCTAATGCACATTGGGTAAATTCATGAAGGTGGGTAACACTTTTGTGACATTTTTTCGACCGAAATAATATTTTCTTTTGGCCAAAAGATACTTTTTTCGGCTGAAATAGTTTTCGGCCGAACAATTGAACGTCAAATTGAATGGTACAGTAATGATGCCCTCGATTTTCATGTAGAATTATAGTCGAACGATTTTTTTTCATCCGACAATATATTTTCAGCCAAAAGATATTCCAGCCGAAACAATATTTTGACCGAAAGAATATTTCGTCTGAAACAATTGTTCGGCCGAAATATCTTTTTAGCCAAAAAAATATTTCGGTCGAAATATCTTTTCGATGAAAACAATATTTCAATTGAAATATATTTTCCGTCGAAAAAAGGTTTATATATCCATCGCACATCGTGACTCTAACATTTTCCAGCTCTTGGAAATTGTGAGAGTGTTGTAGGCGAGTGTCAATGAGTGAGCATTTGGCTACTGTGAGTGAGATTTTGGTGACCATGAGTGAGCATTTGATGACCATGAGTGAGATGTCCCGTGGGTGGTCATGTTGGCGTGCGGGCAGACGTAACCCTAAACTGATCTAAATTTTATTATTGTATTTTGTTAAACTGATTTATTATTGTATTTAGTTAATTTTTTTTATTTTTTTTAGAATGTTACTGTGCATTTAACCTGAGTATGAGTTCACTAAATAAATAATGTTTATGCAGCCCCATGGCCAAGCCATGGGCATGCCAACAACTTGGGCCATAGGGATTTCCCCCCACGACCAAGTCACAGTCCCGTGGACTGTGACTTAAGAAATTTACTCCCAGTTTTTAAGGAATTTACTCCCACTTATTAAGGAATTTACTCCCATGGCCCTGATTTAAAGAATTTACTTTTTCAATTTATATTGTTGTTTATTTCTTTTGTTTATAATAATAAAATATTTTACAGTTTCTGTGTGAGAAATTTTATGAATAGAGACCAACAATACTGAATCGATGTTCCTTTACTACTGTTATTATTATGTGTGCTTATAAATGCACATTAATATTAGTATATTATTAATAAATGCAAATTTTGATTTGTAAGAATTTGAATTAGTATGTTTAAACAATGTGTTTTTTGATCTTTGTTGGATTTTTTGTCATTTTATGAAAAATGACAGAATTAAGAAAATTAAATCTGAATTAAATATGATAGAAATAGAACATAATTAACATAATTAATTCTATTAATTATGTTCATGGTTGGTATGTTAATTCTGTTTATGGTTGGGGATTCTATTTTCTTAATTTCATGCATTTTATGTTTTTTTCTTATCCAAATAGTAAATTAAATATTAATTTTAAAACAAAACATTACATATAATTGATTTTAGAAACTATGGTATGATCTATTGTGACAAGTTTTTATAGTGTAATATATATGACACTTAACAAGTCCTCCCCATATGTCCATCTATAATGGACATGCACACATATATGACTTTGTGACATCTATAAGAATGAACATAGGAATGTTGTTTATTTCTTTTGTTTATAATAATAAAATATTTTACAGTTTTTGTGTGGGAAATTTTATGAATAGAGACCAACAATACTGAATCGATGTTCCTTTACTACTGTTATTTTTACGTGTGATTATAAATGCACATTAATATTAGTGGATTATTAATAAATGCAAATTTGATTTGAAATACTTTGAATTAGTATGTTTAAACAATGTTTTCTGATCTTTGTTGGATTTGTTGTCATTTTATGAAAAACGATAGAATTAACAGAATTAAATCCGAATTAAATATGACACAAATAGAACAAAATTAACAAAATTATTTTTGTTAATTCTGTTCATGATTGGTATGTTAATTCTTCTCATGGTTGTTATGTTATTTTCTTAATTTCATGCATTTTATGTTGTTTTCTTATCCAAATAGTAAATTAAATCTTAATTTTAAAACAAAACATTACACATAATTGATTTTAGAAACTATGGCATGATCTATTGTGACAAATTTTTATAGTGTAATATATATGACACTTCACAAGTCCTTCCCATATGTCCATCTATAAAGGACATGCACATATATATGACTTTGTGACATCTATAAGAATGAATATAGGAATGTATTAACATCCTAGTGTGACCATATTTGTTATCCTATTTATAAATAGTTCTTGGTAAATGAAACATAGTATATTTATTAAAAACAATATATAAATATAAAGTTAATGAAGAAAGGTTATAATAAACACCATTTATTTTTATATAAGAATTTGTTTTAGTATTTTTTGGAATTTTAGATAAATAAGAAATGATGTAAGTATTAAAGTTTTAAAATTTCAAACTAATTCAATATAAGGAAGGTAAATTTTCATCAATTTTGTGACAATTAGGACTCACTCAATTGCATCTTCTTCAAAATATATACCCCATTAAAACTCACATTACTATGTTTACAATAGGTTATGATGCACTTACATTTGAAATTATTGTCATTATTGCTCTCAATCAATGCGAATTTCCAGCTTATAGGACTATATTTTATCTAGATTTCTAAGTCCAACTAAGCCTCACAAATATTACATTTGCTCCATTTGCTTCACCTCATCTTAATATAAATTAATATTGAAGACAATTTAAAAATTACTTGTTTATATGTTCAAATTATAGAGACAAACAATAAATTTATAAACAATATGGATTTACTTAAAAATGGCAATTTGATATAAAGACATTAATAAATAATTTATAAACAATATGGATTTAGTTAATTTGATATCGACATTTAACAACCAAATATTTAATTTTTAAATTTGATATAGACATTAAATAACAATCAAAAGAATAGAGTAAGAATTGAAGTGATTAGTCTGTGCCTGAGCAGTCGGCCACAAGCCAAATCTATTGTCTTTCACTCTAGTGTTAAAGACTTAGATTCAAATGCCCTGCTTTTCTGTGCATAGATAATCTCTTACTAAAATTGGCTGTGAGTTGGCCGTGGGGGGCTAGCCATGTGGCGACGTCGTGGGCATGCCCACATCTTGACCACATGGTTGGATCCCCGTGACCAACTCACAGTCATTTCAAACATTTTGTATTTTATAAAAAAATCATAAAAATTTCAAATTGTCCAACTTTTTATTTCAAACGTTTTGTATTTTATAAAAAAATCAAATATTTAGGAATTCAATTTATAAATCCATTTTTAATTATGTAATATTAGAGTATCATAAGTTTCTTACAAAGTTTATCTTACTTTGTTTCTTACAATGCCTTGTTTACCATTAAATTATATCAACTCTTTTGTAAGTTATGTCGTTTTCAATCTTTTAAGTAATGTTGTTTCCAATCTTTTTGCACTTTATGCTAAAAAAAATTGGTTCTAGGTTTTTAATAATGTCAATCTAGATTATAAAATGTATTCAAAATATTTTGATGATATAAAATATTGGTTGTATGGTTTTGATAAAGTAAGTAGATTATAAAGCTTATTCAAAATATTGAGGATATTGAAGGAGTCATACACATGAAATGATGTCCTTATTAGATGAGATTATATTATAAATAAAATCCATGGGATCCCTTGATCTACAAAACCTTGAATACCATTGCACCACTTCTCAACAAGTGAACGCATATGGTATTTTTGTTGCGTGTACAAGGATAAAATTACCTCAATCCCTTAGACACCTTGCATTTACAAATGCCAATTTTCCCAAGGAGACAATTCCTTTGATTGTTGATGCAAGGAAAATAACATGGAATGTATTTCATCCAACCAAACTACTTTGGGCATGGATGGCCCTATATTGGATTTGATTCCCAGATATATGCTCCCTTAGTAAGGGCCTCGAACAAAAAATTCATTCAAAAACTCAATGATTAACATGATTAGGAAATTCACGCCAATTTTTTCATTTTTCTGTGTTCTTTATTTCATAACGCGAGAAATAAATATTCATTGCTAAGAGTCATTTATATTTGGACTAGATTGACAAAACACATCTTGAAACCATCTAGTGAGACCTAATGATAATGGGTACGTAAATATCCCCCTATGCTTCACATGTCCTACATATTGTCATGAGTCTTGGTCACATCTCTGTGTAAGACATGAGTGACCTACTTGTGTAGATTTGGTTTTTCCTTGAAATTCATCTGATCAACATTTAATTTAATATGCTTGGTTTTTTAGTCAGTAACTGACTGAATTTCACTTTTTTCAGTCTCTAGAACAACCAAATTCAACACTCACTTTTGGTATGGTTTCTCTTCCAAACCATAGACTCTTATCATAGTAAAATGCTAAAAAAGGAACCAATCTCCCACTTTGGTGGTCTTTTCCAATTGTAGTGACCCTTTGACTAAAGGAATAATTATAATAAATACTTCATTTTGGATAATAAAGTCTAATATATAAATAAAAGATTCTTAGATGGGAACTAATTATTATATACTCATATATTACCACACACATATTGACCAAAGTTATTGAATGCTTATATTATTGATCATATTTATCTTCATATAATATAACTTCAAATTGACAACTTATTAATTAATTCATTAATAACCTAGACATTAGTAACTAATGTGTTTATTGAACCATAATATTGTATGTGTGTTGGATATGTAGGCATAGCTAGCACACACATATCCCACATGTAGACGATAATAACAAGCGATGTTCCTAATGCATATTTTTAAAATGTTCAGAACTAATCATGCATACAAATAAATAAAGTAAATCAAACTTCAAATAATCCTCATTAAAGAAAGAATAATAATTCAACATTCATCCATCTTTAAAATTGAATTATTATAATTTAAACATGGTAGGAACTATGTGAGGAAACAAGGAATCACATATCGAATCCCAAATGTGATCTTCAATTGACATAGAATCACCCAGGTCCTTTTAAACCCTAAATTCCATCTCACATCTCCCATCCCTTCCTTTGTTGAAATATGTTGGAGTTTCGACTATATTGATCTAACTCTAGATATAATCCAAATGTGAAAGCATCAAACCTTTCGACCTAACATCTCTAGTAGACAACTAGTATTAGTCATCACACATCTAGGGGAGTGTGGATAGCATGACCCTCCCACAATGCGAGGGGAGTGTGGATATCTATAAGAGAAGTGCATCTTTGTGATAATTTAGTTACAAGTGGTAATAACGTGGAGTCAGGACTTAGTAAAGTGCCTGCTAAATAGGGCTACATGCAATCAATATATTAGTAGCCCCAACATGTTTTAATTCAGTCAAGGTCCAATGGGACCAATATAACACAAGGTTGTTACTACAAAAGACACCTAAATGTTTTTTCATAAATTATGGTTGTGGAGTTTACTTCGGTTTTGTCAAAGTGAAAATTCCTTACACCACCTTCGGGCCACTGAAACCAACCCTATTTTCTATTAATGTGCATGTAGTTGGATCTTCTTTAGTAGGGTATATTGGATTACTAAGAGGGGGGCGAATCAGTAATAGCGCAATACTGATCCTTTTTAACCAAATAATCCAAGTGTTATATCAATGTAGAATCATTATCCGATAATGAGCAATAAAAAATGAACAATCACACACATACACAGTACATTAGTGTTTTACGTGGAAACCCAAAGTGGGAGAAAACCAAATAATGCTTTTTCTTATATGTCTTGAAGAATTACATTCATTGGAAGCACCAACTTCCTTTGTTTTCAGCTGCAACTGGAAGGAGGATCCAACCCCCTAGTTTCTCAGGCTACAACATGAGGGAAGCTCCAACTCCCCAATTCTCTGGATACAACTAGAAGGAGGCTACAACCCCCTATGTTCTCTGGCTACAACCAGAAGGTGGCTACAACCACCTGTCATTTCCCCATCCAACTGCCCTAAAGTATAAGTAGAATGATGGAACCAATGTCACATTATCACTGTGAGATATACTGCAGTACAACTGCATCAACTTGTACCATTGACTTGTATTCAACCTGTACAACTATCCTGTAATCAATATGTACCTGAACTAAACATGTATCTACAAAAATACAATAGATACACTACCTGTAGTGCTGCATCACGTGTATGTATGTGCCCTATCTATTATGGAGCCCGGGTATGTATGTGCCCTATCTATTATGCATCATGCGTATGCCTTCTGGAACTAGGGTTTCCTTTCACTTGAAACAATCTGACCCTCTGTAACTTCTTTCACATAGATCTGTATCTTGTCACTTTATCCAGACTATAACTGTACCCTGTGCATGCATAACATTTACTCAAGACAAATATGTCTCTCTCTAGTCATGTGCCATATAGGTGTGTGAAATCATGAACAAGTATACTTTCCCTCACATAATCTTAGTCATCAAACCCTTTCTAATATTCATCCCCTCAATACATCAACAAATACAAGATCTCAATCATGTACCATAAAAACCTTTAGCCATATTCCAAGAAATACAATATGTGCCTCAAGAACTATCAATGATGAATATACCAGCTATGTATTTCAGTAGATCTAACTTATGCAGAATATCCCATGTAGCCACTAGTCTCTCTAGGGATAATCTTCAAATCTCCATTGCCATTCCTCATGCATACATTAAAATCCAACTATTCATAGAAATAAGACATAACTTTTGAACCAATGGATGCATCTGATGTATCTGAGCACTTTAGACCTTCCTGGGAGCTTGATCTCAAAATCTAGAATCTCTGCATTTTCATCTTCTCAAGTTTCCATGGCTTTATCAACATGTACTCACCCTTTACACAACTAGCCCGCGTATGTACGCACCTTATACACAGACAGTCCATGTACTGTACGCACCCTATACAGAGACATGAGCCCGCATACGCCTCAGAAAATAGGGTTTTCTATGAATCCATGAATTTTTCAATCAAACCTTCATGCTACCTCAGATGTTCACCACTTCATATGTATCCACAAGTATTTAGAATAAGATTTACATAAGAAAATAGATATACAATTATGTACAAGTGTCTGTTTAATGAGTGAGCTTTGCCTCTTACTTATATCTTTATGTAGCCTTACACTTTCCTTATTTTAGGGATTCTTCATTTAAAATAATTTCTTTTGCAAAGCACTTTGACCCTTGGGGACTTCTATAAGACTTATGAGGGGTTCTCCAAATTCATATGGTCATAAATCTCTAACCATGAGGAGTTATGTGATGTTCCACATACCACCGGAAATGGAATGAAATGAACTATACATCTAGAATAGTTTCACTGACAAATTCACTATCCTTCATCTCATTATTCCATAATTAATCATGGGTTCTCTAACCATACTTCTAGGATAACTCAATCCACAAAGCGTCTTCCCGTGAGGGATTTCACCATAAGGGGACCACTTTGGAGTTCATCCATATTTACTTTTTATCAACCATGAAAATAAAATAACGAGTCATCTTTACATCAAACAAAACTAGGTCCATTACCCAAACGTTTGCGCTATGGGGGTTTCTTCAAGGGTTGACATCAATGACAACCAACCTTAATCAACAATATCGCCCTTTGGCATTAATGGAAACACTATAATGCAATAATGAATTCATATCACTCATGATCCCCCCTGGAATCATGCCTCTATCTCATGCTCCCCCTAGAACCATGCCTCTATCCTCATGCTCCCCCTGGAACCATGCATCTATCCTCTACATATAATAAATCTTTCCCCCTTTGTCATCAATGACAAAGTTATCTTTCCATCCGGGGATGCTCCCCCTGACTGAACTGTCCTCTTATGGTGATTCCTCATGTACATCTAAGACATATAAGATAAGCATTAAAAAAGAATTCATTTTGGAGTATAAATAACTCCAAATCTCTAGCGAAGATATTCAAAGGAGTCCTGTGGAAGTTGTTTTGTAAAGATGTCTACCACTTGTTCTTTTGTGCCCACATACTAAACTCTTATGTTCTTTTCTGCAACCTGATCCCATAGAAAGTGATACTTTATTGGAATGTGATCATATTGGAGTGAATTATGGGGTTCTTTGAGATACTGATGGTGCTTGTATTATCACAATAGATTGGAATGGGATCATCATACTCAACCTGTATATCTGTCAGAGCTTGTTTCATCCAAAGAACCTGTGTACAACATGATGCTGCTGTAATATACTCTGCCTTGGATGTAGATAAAGATACTAATAATTGTTTCTTTCTTAGCCATGATACTAAACACTCACCCAAGTAGAATTCTTCTCCACTGGTGCTTCGTCGGTCATCAATCTAAACTCTTTCGTTCCTTTGAGATATCTGAAAATCCTCTTCACTGCTAATACATGTGATTCGTTTGGTGCTGCTTGAAATCGTGCCACCTGTCCAACTGCTTGCATTACATTTGGTCAGGATGTTGTCACATATAGTAGGCTGCCAATCATTGACTTGTATTGCCTCTGATCTGTAGACTTCGAATCATCATCTTTTCTCAACTTGCAATTGGTTTGCATGGGAGTGATAAATGGTTTGCAATATTCCATTCCGAACCTCTTTAGCATTTCTTTGATATACTTGGTTTGAGAAATAAAAATTCCTTGGTTTCTTTGAGGTATCTGAAGTCCCAGAAAGAAGGATAGTTCTCCAAGTAACGACATTTCAAGTTCATTCTGCATATCTTTTGCAAATTTCTAGCTTAACCTGTCATCATCACTACCAAAAATAACATCATCAACATAAACTTCAACTAATAAAATATTACCTTGACTTACCTTGATTTAGAGGTTGTTGTCTGCACTTCCTTTTCTAAACCTTGCCCGCTGCATATACTTATCCAATCTAGAGTACCATGCTCTAGGAGCATGTTTTAGACCATACAAGGTCTTCTTTAATTTGCACACATAATCTATGTTCTCTGACAACTGAAATCCTTCTAATTGTTCGATGTAGAATTATTCTTCAAGTTCCCCATTCATAAAAGATGATTTTATGTCCATTTGATACATTTTAATATTTTTGGAGCATGCATAAGCTAAAAGTAGACATATTGCTTCCATTTTGGCAACTGGGGAAAATGTCTCTTCAAAGTCGATTCCTTCAACCTGTGCATATCCTTTACATACCAATCTAGATTTGTTCCTTGTAAACTATCCATCTTCATTCAATTTAATCTGAAGACCCACTTTGTGTCGATCACATTCTTATTCTTTGGTCTTGGAACGAGTTCCCAAGTGCTATTTTTCTCTATTTGATCCAATTTTTCATCCATGGCCCTTTTCCAAAATTCATCCTTGTTGGCTTCTTCAAAATAGTTTAGTTCAATTGTAGGTGAGAGTGTTAGGTGTGCTTGTTCTAGTGAACAAAGTATTCTTCTAGTCTCAACTCCTAGATCTTTGTTTCCGATAATCTGTTCTGAAGGATGACTCTTCTGTACTCGTTTACTGGGTGTCTTTGGAGTCACTTGTTGAACTTGCTCTTCTACTTTTGTTGGATTCTCTTCATATTCCTCTTCTACTTCTTTTTCATCTTCTTCTTCTTCTTCTAAGGGATGTTTCATGGATTCATTTTCTTCTTCCTTTGATTCTGGTCTGCCTGTTTCATCAATTTTCACATTGATGCTTTCCACAACTTTGTTCAATCTTAGATTGTAACACTTGTATGATTTCCTTGTACTTGAGTAACCAAAAAGTAATCCTTTGTCCACACGAGAGTCAAACTTTACCATTCTGCCATCTTCTCTTTTGATATAGCATTTTCTTCCAAAAATTCTGAAGTGCTTCACATTTCCTGGTCTTCCTTTCCATAGCTCGTAAGGAGTTTTGTCAGTGTTGTTTCTGAGCATTACTCTTTTTTGAATGTGAACTGCTGTATGCACTGCCTGTGTCCAAAAAATATCTTTCAATTTTGAATCCATTAGCATTGTTCGAGCCATTTCCTGTATTTTCCCATTATTTCTTTCAACAACTCCATTTTGTTGCGATGTCCTATGTTGGACACACCTACCACACATAGAGGGGGGGTGAATGAGTGTGGGGATCTTTTTCCAAAATATTGCCTCTTACACAAAACTTCTTAGTTAACATTCAACATTTACTTATTATCCATTGATGTCATTTAAAACTAGTTAGATGTGAACATATATCAACAACATATATCAACAATATATCATCAAAAAGTCATCACCATAAGGAACAAAAAGAACACAAGATGTATGTACAATTTTTCTTTTTATTATGGACAACAATCTAGGGGTTTATCGGCAACAAATGAATAGAGTACAACTCTACAAGAGCACCAACTCTATAATGAAAGAATTAGCTTACACCCTCAACACCAACTGAGATGAGACAACAATCCTCAACAGATATCAATCTGTCAATAGGTACACGACCTATCAGTAGTGAAACCAACGTGTGTACGCGTCCTGGCTCACTACAACCCTCATGTGCACGTAGCTAGTACCTTCTAATCTTCTTAGGGTTTGTCTTTCATGATCAACTCAGATCTTCTGCAGCCAATTTATCTTTCTTTTCTATGTCTTATTGTCCAAACTGACCACCAGCCAGTTATAACACATCCAAGATCTCTAATAGCTTGCTCATGCTCCACAAGAAATCAATATGAATTCTATCTCAATCATGTATAGACAACTAGTATATCATAACAATCATGTCATAACTAAATCAAAAGAGTATTGTTCACTCCATCAACCAAATCATCCAAACTGAACCATGTCATAGAATCCATACCAAGAATGCCCTAAGAATTCACAACACATCAAACAATAGTATCCATCAAGACAATAGTGTAACCATACCAGTGTCTCAGTGATAGATCTGAGGCCATAGAATGCATATCTGGAACCTACCTCATCATCCAAGAACTTGGCACCAACTCAAACACAAGTATTCATCATTCCATCCATTGTACGCTCCTTGTCCTCATATATCCCGCGTGTGTATGATCCCTGGCCCATTACAACCTGTGTATACCTCAAAAACTAGGGTTTGTGAAGCTCCAAGAATTTTTTCGTCAACTCTTTCTGCTACCTCAGATGTTCTCCACTTCAGATGTATCCACAATTATTTACAAGAAGCTTTACACAAGAAAGTAGATATACAATATGTACAAGTGTGTTCCTATGAGTGATCTTTGTCTCTTATTTATATCTTCATTCAGCCTTACACTTTCCTTATTTTAGGGCTTCTTCATTTAAAATAATTTCTTTTGCAAAGCACTTTGACTCTTGGGGGCTTCTATAAGACTCATGAGGGTTCTCCAACTTCATATGGTCATAACTCTCTAATCGTGAGGAGTTATGTGATGTTCCACATACCACCAGAAATGGCATGACAAGCACTATCCATCTAGGATAGTTTCCCTGAAAAATTAACTATCCTTCATATCATTATTCCACAATTAAGCATGAGTTCTCTTACTCCGCAAAGAGTTTTCCTGTGAGGGATTTCACCATAAGGGGACCACTTTGGAGTTCATCCATCTTAACTTCTTATCAATCATGATAAGACAATAATCAGTCATCTTTACATCAAACAATATTGGGTCCATTAACCAAACCTTTGTGCTGCGAGGCTTTCTTCAAGGGTTGACAGCAATGACAACCAACCTTAATCAACAATCTCCCCCTTTGGCATTGATGGCAACACTCTAATCCAAGTTAAAAGAAATGATCATTATTATATAGACTATAACTATCTTTCAAATAACACTAAGAAGTTTCTTAGGAGGAGTCTAAGGCACATTTTGAAGTTAAAAGAAATGATCAAGGAATGAGAAGAGAACAATACGACTCAAAGAATCAAAGGAAGAAGAAAACAAATCAATGGAACAAATTTTCAAAGAAGAGGATGAAAAAGAAGTAGAAGAGAAATGATGAAGGTTACTCAAAAGGAAAACACACATATAAAGGCAAAATAACTACAAAGAAAATCTTCAAGAAAAGCTTATACACCAAAGAAGACATCTCATCATCAGATGAAGATGAAGTTAGTGACAGTGAGACAAGAGGATTTCTATTCATGGAAGTAAAAGAATCGAACAAAGAATACTCCGAAGAAGAATATGAGGAAGCCGAAGAAGAATGTGAAGAAGTTGAAGAAGAAATTCCGAGGCAGGGTATATTGCAGCAACAACATGTTGTACACATGTTCTTTGGATGAAACAAACTTTGACAGATATACAAGTTGAGTATGATGAGCCCATTCCAATATATTGTGATAATACAAGTGCCATTAGTATCTCAAAAAACCCAGTGATGCACTCCAAGACGAAGCACATTCCAATCAAGTATCACTTTCTACGGGAACAGGTTGCAGAAATGAACATCAGAGTTGAGTATGTGGGCAAAAAATAACAAGTGGCAGACATATTTACAAAACCACTTCCACGAGAAGCCTTTGAATATCTTTGCCAAAGACATGGAGTTATTTCTACTCCAAAATGAATTCTTTTTGAATGCTTATCTTATATGTCTTAGATGTACACGAGGAAGCACCATATCAGGATAGTACAATCAGGGGGAGAAGCCCTGAATGGAAAGATACCTTTTCCATTGATGAAAAAGGGGGAGATATTTATCAAATTCATAGGATAGAGGCATGGTTCCAGGGGGAGAAGATTTATCATATGCAAAGAACAGAGGCAGATTTATCAGATATAGAGGATAAAGGCATGGTTCTAGGGGGAGCATGACTGATATGATTTCTTCTAGGGGGAGCATGAGTGATATGATTTCAGTTATGCATCAGAGTGTTTCCATCAATGCCAAAGGGAGAGATTGTTGATTAAGGTTGGTTGTCATTGATGTCAACCCTTGAAGAAATCCCTGCAACACAAAGGTTTGGGTAATGGACCCAAGATTGTTTGATGTAAAGATGAATCATTATTTTCTTTTCATGGTTGAGAAGAAGTAAAGATGGATGAACTCCAAAGTGGTCCCCTTATGGTGAAAGCCCCCATGGGAAGACGCTTTGTGGAGTAAGAGAACCCATGCTTAATTGTGGAATAATGAGATAAAGGACAATGCATTTGTTAGGGAAACTATCCTAGATTGATAGTGCTTGTCATGCCGTTTCTGGTGGTATGTGGAACGTCACATAACTCCTCACATTTATAGAGTTATAACCATATGAAGTTGGAGAACCCTTATGAGTCTTATAAAATCCACCAAGAGTCAAAGTTCTTTGCAAAAGGAATTATTTTAAATGAAGAAGCCCTAAAATAAGGAACGTGTAAGGCTACATGAATATATAAATAAGAGGCAAATCTCACTCATAAGAACACACTTGTACATATTGTATATCTACTTTCTTATGTAAAGCTTCTTGTAAATACTTGTGGATACATCTGAAGTGGTGAACATCTGAGGTACCATGAAGGGTTGACGATGAAATTCTCAGATTCATAGAAAACCCTATTTACTGAGGCATACGTGGGCTATTTGTGTATAGGGTGCACATACATTGAAGGTATACATGGGATGGCTATGTATAGGGTGAGTATGCACATGGGCTGGCTGTGTATAGGGTGAGTATACGTTGATAAAGCCATGAAACTTGAGAAGATGAAGGTGCAGAGGTTCTAGATTCTAAGATCAAGCTCCCATGAAGGTATAGAGTGCTCAAATACATCAGATCCATCCATTGGTTCAAAAGGTATGTCTTATGTCTATGAATAGTTGGATTTTGATGTATGCATGAGGAATGGCAATAGAGATTTGAGGATTCTCCCTAGAGAGACTAGTGGCTACATGGGATCTTTTGTATAAGTTAGATCTACAGAAATACAGTGATGGTATATTTATCATGGATACTTCTTGTTGAGGAACATATTGTATTTCTTGCATATGGCTAAGAGGTTTTATGGTACATGGTTGAAATCTTGTATTTGTTGATGTATTGAGAAGTTGAATATCAAAAAGGGGTTGATGACTAAGATCATATGAGGGATATTATAATTTTTCATGATTACACATACCTATATGGCACATGACTAGAGAGAGACATACTTTCCTTGAGTAGAGGCTATGCATGAGGATGCATGCACAGGGTATAGTTACAATCTGGATACAGTGACAGGTTACAGATCTATGTGAAAGAAGTTACAGAGGGTCAAAAGTTTTCAAGTGAAAGGAAACCCTAGTTTCAAAAGGCATATGCAGGTTGCATAACAGATAGGGCGCATACATACGTGGGCTGCATCACTACAGGTCATGTATCTGTTGTATTTTTGTGGATACATGTTTAGTTCAGGTACAGATTGATTACAGGGCAGTTGTACAGATTGGATACAGGTCAGTGGTACCGGTTGATACAGTTGTACATGAATATATCTCATAGTGACATGTTGACAGTGGTTCCATCATTCTAGTTCTACTTCAGGGTGGAAGGACGGGGCAAGGACAGGTGGTTGTAGCCACCTTCTGGTTGTAGTGGGAGAACATAGGGGGTTGTACCCTCCTTCTGGTAGTAGGCAAAGAATTGGGGAGTTGGAGCTTCCCTCAGCCTATTGTAGCCTGAGAAACTAGGGGTTTGGAGCCTCCTTCCAGTTGCAACTGGAAAAGAAAGGAAGTTGGTGCTTCCAATAAATGTAATTCTTCAAGACATATAAGAAAACGATTTATGTGGTTTTCTCCCAATTTGGGTTTCCATGTAAAACACTCGTGTACTGTGTATGTGTGTGATTGTTCATTTATTATTGCTCATTATTAGATAATAATAATACATTGATATAACATTTGGATTAATTTGGATCAAAAGGATTATAATTGCACTATTCCTGATTCAACCCCCCTCTCAGTAATCCAACATCCTAGCAATGGAGAATTGCCTTTTTATTCCATGATTGCTGCAATAGTCCATAAACTCCTTTGAGGTCAATTCTCCTCCATTATCAGATCTCAAGCATTTGATTCTTGAATCCATGTCATTTTCAACCATTTCCTTATAGATCTTGAAGTTTTCAAAAGCTTCTGACTTATTCTTGAGAAAGAAAACTGCAGTCATTATTGTATAATCATCAACTAATAACATAAAGTATCTCTCACCTTTTAAGCCCTTTGTTGTAGTTGGTCCAACTAGATCAATATTGACAATTTCCAATGGTCCCGTTGTTGAATATTCCTTTGATTTGAACCTAGTCTTTGTTTTCTTTCCTTGTTGACAATGCTTGCATAAAGTGTTGGTCGGTTTCATGATATGGGGCATTTCTATGATTACTTCTCTTTTTTTGACTTTGACAAGGTTATCAAAATGAATGTGACCCATTCTTATGTGCCATATCCAACTTTCATCTTCCTTTCCTAGACAACACTTTTCATTTTGTTGGCAGGCGAAATTGACCGTCTGTCAACTGAGAGAGTGGAGCCGGTCCGGGGTTGTTTAATAACCCAAGTTGTTTGGAATGAACCACCCTGACGGGTTTAGCAGCTCCATTGGCCGCTCTAAGGTCTTAAGAAAACCAAAGAGAAAACTAATCTAAACTAACTAATCTAAATAAAATTAAATAAAACTAACTAAAACTAACTAAACAGATAAAACAAACTAATTAAAAACAAACTAATACACTAATCTAATTAAAACAAACTACTAAATTAAACTAAAACTAAATATAAACTACTCTAATTATTCTATATACAAACTATTAATTAATATTATAATAACTCAAATCAACTATCTAATTACTAGCTGCAATATTACTTATTCACAAAATGTACACTATAAACAACCTACAGATTTAATTAAAACCTGCAAAACTCATTATATTCTGCCCTAAGACAGCAAAATATGTTTTTGTTGATTTTTTTATAAATAAGAAATAAAACATACTGGAATTAAACAATCTAATATACTAAACATATATATCTAACTAAAAATACTAATAAACATACAAAACAAATAAATGACAAACTGACCTGGAAACGCTCCAAGTTTTCCCTGTGTATGTTGACTTCGAAGCTGGTCAGAGGAAGTAAACTCGCACCGGATGGTCCAAAATATTTTCATAAATGATAGGCTGTGCTGCTCTTTGAGTTTAGTTAAAGGACAAACAAGACATAAAAAATCATAACAATTATATGATTTATAAATTTCTGCAATAAGGGAAACCTGTTATGCAAAAACTTATACTTAATGATCCAATCAATGAAGAAGAGAAAGCTGTGCTTCACAAATGGAATCAAGAAATTGTTATGTCTTTAAAATGCTAGAAGAAATCAAATATGGATTATAGTGATTGAATTATATCATTTGCACAAGATCAAGATAGCTAAAGTAGTCGTTAACCAAATACAAATTGATACAGATAACATTAAACAAAATATTGATATCATGAGAAGCTAAAGCTGTAACAGAACATCAAATTCTGCCTCAGTCTGTATTAAAATTCCATATCCTTGTTCTCCCACGAATGAGGATGAATATTATTACAAAAATAATAAGTATATATAAGTTTCTCCATAGGTTAAAAACTTCCCTGTGGATAGTATAAAACTGTTTACATAATCTAGGAAAATATCCCCAAAATCAACTAAACTAGGAAATCAAAATGCAAGTAAAATATCTCAAATATCTCCTAACTGCTCATCAAATCCACTGCAATTTCAAATTCATCTGCAATAGACCAAAAATAACAAATTAGAAAGATATTTAATTAACAAAACAACAAAAATCTAATCCTACAGACTTAGCTACAGAATCATCTGATTCTGTAGCTAGTCTAAAATAACATACAGGACCAAAATCAAAATCAAATCGAATCCTTTTTTAAAAGAATTAAAATCAATTTTCTTCCAATGATCATTTAAAACGAATCACTAATGACTTTATTAATTTTATCATTCAATATTAAACAAAATCAAAAGCGATTCAAACGAAAACAGGGGTAAGAATACTATGTTTTTCAGTTGCCATAAAATCGGGTCAAACAGTAACCAGACTGTTTCATATCAAATGAAATCAATAATGAGTCATATCATATGTGATACGATCTAATCCAACACAACCATCATCCATTCGTTATAGCTATAATGATGCAGCAAAAGATTCAAATCGTTTTAATTAAATACAAAAATGGAAAGACTGTTAGGATTATGGGTAAACGAAATTATACGTAACAGGATCGACCCAATCAATTTTATGATTGATCCTTGCACAGTCAATAGGCATGGTCATAATAGAATCAACAGAGTTTATAATTATAAACTAGGCAACAATTCACGACTGAGTTTAATATAGAAACAAACCGTGAATCTGGATACAGTCAATTTCGTTCTTCGAATCAAATTCAAATAGCATGTTCATTGCAATATGAATCAAACTGATAACATAGTCGAGTAAACCAATGCGAATTAATTGGCTGGGTATAACTGTTATGAATCGAATCTATTCACGATTTGGATGCATATTAACAGAATCATATTGAAGATAATCCAAATTGTATTCCTGTTGACCGAAGGTCATATGGGACATATAACCATAACAATCAACCATATCAACATTATTGCCAATCATAGTGTATACATTATAATGAAATCGAAACGACATATGACTGTGTTCAAAATTGAATATGGGAAACAACTTCCATCTAAAATAGATACAACGACTTCAATTGACAGCAGAGCATCCATTTAAACTAAATAAAACAAATCAAATCCACACAAAGATCAATTGAATCGATGAAAATCCAATGAGAGCTAAACTGGGAAAACGAACTTCCATTTAATCAAAGCAAGACTATGTGTAGAATCCATGTAATGTGATAGAGAAAATCCATGCTGTAATCAGAGCTATTCAAAACCATATTCGAATCGTTATATAAAACAAGCGATATCAAAACATACCTGTGAGAGGCTGCTCAAACTATGCCAACTTAGAATTCACGACTGTTGTAGCTGATTCCACATTTTTAAACAAAATGGAACCTGTCATCCTTTGTTTCTTATCAGTGGCTTGTAACTTCGCCTTTTGACTGGTAAGGATTGCAACTTGGTCTTCCAAAGAGTGAATTCTAGACTGTAGCATTGGCACACCAAGATACTATCTTTCTAACCACGAGCTACATTGATCACAGGGTGGCACTGTAGGTTTTGTCAGAGCAGGAGGGGGTTTGGATAAACGATCGGGGGTTTCACAAGGCATCTTAATGCTCGGGTAATTAGGGTCATCCTGTAGGCAGGGGGGTAGGTTTGACACAAATTCATACGAGGGTTCGGCACACAGACCTTCCAAATAGGGGTATTCATGAGCCAAGAAACACTCCACTTCTTAATCAGAGTCCTCATCCAACATGATAGGGTTTGGATCGACAGGGGTTTTTGGCTTATTTCTTGCCATTCGAGAGATCAAACGAGAATTTATTTTCCCTTTGGTGTTTGTTACACATTATTTTCATCATCCCTATGATTGTTAATGATGTAAACCTATCTATTGCCTTTAGAGGGGTCACAGTGGCCTGAGTTCCTGAAGAGAGAAGGAAGAAGAACTTTTCCTGAGAAAAGAACTTGCATTTTCCTATATAAAAACCTTATAAAGAGAAATTTTCGCAGGTTGCTATATAGGAAGGGTGCGGAAATGACACATTTCCGCAGGTTTCTATATAGCCAGGGTGCGAACTTTCCGCAGGTTGCTATATAGCTAGGGTGCGGAAATTCCAGCACGTGGGAAAAACGTACGGTTTCTCGAATTTTCTAGAAGGAGAAGCTTCTTGGGTGAGGTGGCATCCGAACGGTTTGGATCTTACTCGCTTTCATGATTTAGTGGGATCATCCTAACCTCCTCACCCTATCTTCTTCAACTTATAAAAGGAGAAGAGTTCTCATGGAGAAGGGGTTCATAGTTTTTGGTGAGCTTGGTTAGCTTGAGCTTGAGATTTTCTTTGTCAAGATAGACTGTGAGCAACTATCAGATCTATGGTTTCAGAACCCTTGGAGCAACAAGTGTGTGGGGAACGAAGGACAGTTGGAAGGGACCTTACGACATCAAGGCAATGGTTGTAATCTCTCTTTCACATTTGATATGATACAGTAATATGATTCTTTCCTATAAAGCTTGTTGTGTTTTATTTTATGCTATCGCTATCACTTTGGTTGGTTTGTGTTGTTTTGATATTGACTGCACGAGAGCACTGGAGCGAAGCGGGAGCAACAAAGACTATAGGAAGCGATTATAAGGTATGTTACTTATTCTTGCCTCTTAGTAAATTCAATATTTAAAACTTAAGGAAAGCGTCCTATTCTGTTCTGTTTTGTTCTAGATCCAGGTGGATCTAGGGAGATCGGTTTGTGTCCGCACTTACGGATTTATCCTTAAACAAAATTGGCGACTCCACTGGGGAGAAACACCTTTGGCTTTTTGGTTTCTTGAATTTTTTGTGGCCATTTGCTCTTGTTGCCTTTTTCTCCTGATTTGTAAACTTCTGGGTCCTCAGGATACCCTGAGACACCTTCTGGGTTACATAACCAAGTTAAATTTTGCTTGATTTTGAAAATTTCTCTTTACTTTCAGAGATTTCCGCACTGTGTTTATTGACAGCCTGCGGGAATCCTGAGGGTCCGCACCTTGCATATATAGTCCAGTGCGGAAAGTCCGCATTATGCATTTAACTGGACTGCAGAAACTTTAGTTTCCCGCACTGTGTCCAAAGCTTGCCTGCGGGCAGATTTTGAAAATTTTTGATTTCAAATTTTGACTTTTCCAATAGCTCAGTAAGGTTGATTTAAGTCTTTTTGACACTTCATCTCACTGGTTTGCTTATCTTTTTCTTCGTTTTCTTGTTGGATCTGATATAAGTTTTGTAAGCTTGTTCTTGCTTTGGTCACTTGACTTTCATCCTTTAGCCTTTATTGGAATTTTTCTTCTCTCTGATAAATGGGGTTGAATGTGTTGTATTGGTTAAAGATCAGTGATTGATTGGAAGTTGAGAGTTTGGTGTTTCTTAGTTGATTATTGTTTCAAAAGGACAATTTTCATTTGCATTAAGAAAATCCTTGTTGAACAGCTGGATTGAACTTTTGGAGCCTATATTGATCTGTTTACAGTCTGCTTGACATTCTTTGAGTTGCTTTTAGCCACTTTTGCTTTGTTTATTTTTGAAGGATTAGTCTCTTTCTTTGAGTGTCTTTCAACAATAGAGCGTGTGTTTTCTTTAGAATTGTTTAGGGAAAGATCATATTTCTTCTGAATAGTTCGCTTTAAAAGAAAACTTTTTGTTTGGGTTTCATTGTTTTAAGAAAGTTCATTATTGCTTTAGTGACATTTTTGAAACAAAAAAGATTTAATTTCTTGCTTTATGTTAGATTGGGGGCATTTTTGCATTTGAAGTAGAAAAATATTTTGGGACATTGTGCATATGGGAATGATAAATGTTTTCTCCTTCTCGTAGCATAGATTTCATCGAAATGAAAAGATTACATCTTCATATCTTTGCATAATTTTCGAGTCGGTCAAAACACCATATTGTTCACGCCATCTTCCTTTTGAGTAACAACAGCCATAAAATAAAGCGCTTATAAAAATTGATTAGACATTTTTATCTTTTCTGGTAGCAAACCTACATTAGATTAGTTGTAGGGCTTTGGAATAGGTGTGAAAGATAACTTTCCAAAGATGCAAACAAACATAGTATCTTGTGATAGGGAGAGTTAAATCCATTTGCAACATATTGTCCTGGGAAGC
>CBVK0102263278.1:0-10678 GCA_900067695.1 Picea abies | reverse complement strand
AAACTCTAATCGAACCTTTGAGACAAGTTAGCAAAATAATGGTGCTATTTTGGGAGTTAACACTTCCCTTTTGCTAACTTTGACAAGGTTATCAAAATGTATGTGACCCATTCTTTTATGCCATAGACAACTTTCATCTTCCTTTCCTAGGCAGCACTTTTCATTTCCAATTTCACTTAATACATATATGTTGCTTGAAGTTCTCGCAATTGTTGTAATCAATTTTCCTGAACCTTCTTTTGTTATCTCACACTTTTGTGAATCGAAAGTAACTTTATGAACTTGGTCACACATTTGACTCACACTTAGAAGATTATGCTTCATATCTTCTACTAGTTCAACATTTTCTGCCTTGGTATTCTTGTTCCCAATTTTGATTGTGCCTTTTCCAATGATTTTAGTTGAATCATCATTTCTAAAGGAGACTAATCCATATCTTTCCTTTATTAATGTAAAAAACTTGTCTCTATCACCTGTCACGTGTTTTGAATAGCCACTGTCAACATACCAACCATGTTTCTTTTGCTTATCTTGTAGAGTCAGTGTGCATTCTTCATTGCTATATTGATTCGGCTTTCTTATCCATGTCCTTTTCTTAGGTTCATGTCTTTGATTGTTGTTGTTCTATTGTGGTTCTCTAGGAGGGACTGTCATTCTGCAATCTTTAGTCATGTGTCCAAAGTTGTTACATTTGTAGCATTCCACTTCAGTGCTCAAATATTCAAACCCGTTGTAACTTCTTCTTTGTGTTTCACTAGGCCTTCTTGGATAACCCTTTTGTGTATGAGTTTCAAAGTTGTTTATGTTCATGTTGTTAGCTCTGCAATTCACATCTTTGTGTCCAAAATTATTACATGCATAACATAAACCAAAAAATATAGTTTGATACCTGGGAGTTGAAAATATTCTGAAATGAGGTACACTTATGAATCCTTCTTCTTCCTGAGGCCTATCTGTTTCTATCGGTCGTTGATTATGAAATGTGAATCTTCTTAGTGGAGGAGTGTCCCCGTAATTTTCTTTGCAGACCTTCATATCCCATTTGATTTTTTCTGCATAGTTTTTTGGATATGTTTCGTGTTCTGTTGTTTTGGATATTTTTCCCTTTTTTGTTTGATTGTATCCAAGTCTAGACTTGTCATGATGAAGTTTTTGACTGCTAATAATGTCATTCAAAACTTTTGAGTTGTTCTGCTTTTTATCTTTTGAAGATCCTTTCTTTATGTGACAATTTTTGCTTCCAAATTTCCAATGATCTTGTCTCTTCCTTCTAGTTGTTCTTTGAGTGCTTCTTCAATTCTTTTATCTTCTTCAATTTGAACCTTCAAATTTTTGATCATTTGTTCTAGTTCATGAGTGTCTTGTTTCTTGTCTAGTTCCGCTTGTAATTTCTTGTTTTTCTTCCTTTCTCTTCTGATAACTTCTATGGCACACAAAAATTCTTCTCAGTAGTCAACTTTTGCCTCTTCATATTCTTCTTCGGAGTCTTCTTTATCATAGTCTTCTACTGCCATGAATAGAACTCTTTGTCTCACTGTCACTGACTTCATCTTCATCTGATGATGAGATGTTTTCTTTGGTGCATAAGATTTTCTTGAAAAATTTATTTGTGGTTCTTTTGTCTTTATATGTTTGTTTGTTATTTGAGAAACCTTCATCATTTATCTTTTTCTTATGAGGACATTTGTTAGCAAAATGACCAATACCATCACAATTAAAACAAATCAAAGGAAGCTTACCTCTATACCTGTCATCGATTCCCTTGTTCAATCTTCTGACAAAGTTGGCCACTTCTTCATCATCTTCCGAGATGTCATTGTTGTTGCTATGTTCTTTTTGTTTTTGCTTTCCCTTCTACTTTGACCTTTTGGATGCTTTGAAGGTTTCTTCTTTTATATCTATATTTTCCTGTTCAGTTCTCATTTCATATGTTGTGAAGATTCCATGTAGTTTGTCCATGCTTATTGAGTTTAGATCTGCTCTTTCTTCTAGTGCTGATATCTTAGAGTCAAATCTCATAGGAAGAGATCTTAGTACATTTTGCACAATTATAGATTCTTTGATTTATTCTCCCAATCCCAAGATTGCATTTACTGTTTCATCGACTCATAAAAAGTAAGTTGCAATGTTCTCATCTTCCTTCATCTTTAGTTGTTTGAACTGGCCTCTGTAAGTTTGAAGCTTTAATGCTTTGACTTTTGAATCTCCTTCATAAATATTTCGAAGTTTGTCCCAAATCTATTTAGCAGATTTACAATGTGTAACTTTGGTGAATATCGATTCTCCAAGACCATTCAGAAGTGCATTTGTGTCTTTGGAATTATTCTGACCAAGTTTCATATAATTTATTTTATAAATTATTAATATTTATAACCTACATATTGGACGTTATAACTAATATTTAATATTGGTGAATTATGATTTTTTGATTCAGTTGCTCAAAAGTGGGATGCATTGCATTTATACATTGCAAATAATCTTGACCAGATGAATGTATGGATTGAAATATGTAAACAACATAATGGAGGTAGGTTATCATGGCAACAACTGTCTGAATTGGTTAGAGAAGCTCGTCGTAACAGAGATGCCAATGTTACACAAAGGGAAATTGATTTAGCATATGGTTTGAAAGATGGACATGTAAGCAAATTCACCCATTTTATTCAGTTATTTTATATTATATTAATCTGACTACATGTGTACTGTATTTTTCATATACTTTCAAAGTTATATAAATATATATGTTATATTATTAATTGACAATGCATCTTTTACATATCTGGCATATTATAGTTGAAACACCACAAGGCTATGTGGTGAAATGGTCGTAAATTTCGTATCAAACAATTGGATGAAACCAGGAAAACTTCTGATAGTGGGATAACTGCAGTATTCTAGGTCACTATTGTTTCCTCTAGGAGTGACAAACATCCCCAAGAATATGAAAATAGATACTATGGGTATTTAAATGATATACTTGAGTGTGACTTTAATTCCTTCAAAATAGTTTTGTTCGATGTCAAATGGTATAGGTTACGAATGCATGAATATGATGAGGAAAAAATTGTTATTCAACATGCCAATGGATTTCCAATGATTAAAACAACGGTGTTTGAAAGAGGACATGATCGCTATGTTTTTCCAAGCCAATGTGAACAGGTCTTTTACTCAAATGTTCCAGGTGAGAGGGATTGGTCATTTGTTGTTAGATATGATCCAAGAGGAAGGCCAATTAACTCATTTACAGGAAGAAGATGATATTGAAGATCAAGAAGATGATTCAACAGATCAGACAGAGCTGGAAGATCATGTTGGTTCGACGGATGAAGAAGACGAAGAAGATCATGATCCAGGCGTAGGAGACAATATTGCAATTCTTGATGATGATGTCGATGAAAATATGCTTGAAAATGACATTGATGACGATGATGATATCGTCAATCATTTCAACATCGTTTCTGAACTGGATGATGATACATATGTCGAGTTTGATGAAGAAGATCAAAATATGGAATAAGGATGATTACACAGATGTTGAGGTTGGATTAGTTACATGACTATATACTATTTTAATTTGTATGAATTATGCTCTTAAAATAATTTACTTATAATGTCATGGATTAATTACATGTTTTTAAGTTTTATGTGGCGTTTTTATATCCTATGTTACATGTTGTTTAATTATTATGTGAAACCTGAAAATAGTTGCCAATATACTAAAGTACGTGGTAGATTAAAAATATCATTTACAAACACATAATTTCATGTACCTTCATTAATTTTTGTTTTTGTAGTTTCTATGCATGAATCTTAATAGGACGTTGCTTTTGATTTTTTTCTATTTTATAGATTGGATATTGGGGATCAATTGAGAGTGATGTGAGGGGGAGGGGAGAGGCCATATGAGCTTCCACCTTCATGTGGTTGGCAATGTTCAGTAGAGGATAAGATATTCTTGAAACCAAGAGAAGCTCTTTCATTTTTATACCATCATGATCGTATAATATTTCATCAATATTGTTGTCATAGTATTGCATCAACGAAGTTTCGATGAACGTGTTTGTCATTTCTATAGAATTTTTGTTGAAATACTATTTTTCTTTCAAAGTACAGAAATTGGTTGACGCAAGTTTTAAGCTTGCATTTGTCTTTCTTCATTTTTCTTTCAGGTTCTACATTAATATATATACAATGTATCTGTGTCATATTTGTGATGAAAAATCCCTCTTTTTCATTGATTGCTTAATCAACACCATACAAATACTCTCTTGCAGTACTAGATGCGGGGATGTGTGTATTGTCGAATGAATTTTACAAGGAACAAGGAACATAATAAATGTGATATGGGTGGCGCATTTGACAAGTGATGGATGCTAATTCCGATGAATGGTTTAATTGAATTTGTTAATGGGAGGTTGGCTGGTGTGTACTAAGGAATTGAATGAGTGGGGGTGGAGGCGACGTACATTTACTGCACATCACTCCTACTCCTTCCACTGTCCTCCACCCTAGTCGGGCTATTGTTCAACTGTGTTTGTTGTGGTTAGGCTCCGAATTTCAAGCAGAGGAAGAACCGCTTGGCCAACTCGCATTTTTAAGGTGCTCTTGATTACAAGTATGTATTTTTTCCATCCATGAATTTGCTTTGGTTATGAAATAGATATTGGCTCAGATGTATGGGTTTGTGCTTTCCTTAAGTCTAACAACTGTGTAAATTGGTGATATTTTTCTAGCATGGATGGTTGGTGTGGGTTTCATTACAGTAATGTTATTGATCATTCTGGGTGTTAGAAACCATGAAGACCCTCTGTCATCCTTGTTGGTCTTGGTTGAAGGGTTTTTATTCAGTCTCCATGCTTTCTTATCACCATACCCAGTCGTTTGTTGTTATGGGGTTTACTGAGTTTGAAACGCCTTGTGTCACTGCACATTGTTTCACTTGGGGTTGGTTTGTTCATGCTACTATTTTTTGTGCAATGGGTCATATTGCTTCTTCTCGCATATGTTTTATCTCAGCGGTGTTAGTCAGTTGATTGGGAAACCACAAGGGTTATACGCTGCATGTTCTAAGGGTTGTTACAGGACCAAAATGAAAACCTTGCTTCTCTGTTCATAGTCTCTCTTATCATGGGAATTATCACCTTGTCTACAAAGTTATTTGTGGTATACCCTGTGTGTGCACTGTTGGTCTTGGGGGTTCTCACACGATGATGGGAGTCGACTCTGGTTCCCTATGTTGGTCCACAGAGAAAACCCTTGATTTCTCAAGCCCGGGTTTTGATAGAGGGAACCGTTATGGCCTGTCAGGTATATTGTTGGTTGTTATGAATTGTTGGTGTATTATCGACAATGTTTGATTTATGGCTCGTCTCTGTTGATTATGTTGACAATGGTGTTGGTTTTGGTATTTAGTCACTGCATTGGGTATTATGACAATCAAATTAATAAACTCAGCATGGTAATTTGGTTGATTGGAGAATTGAATTGAATGCATAGTCGTTGTCTCTTACAATATAATTGTTGAATTGTTAACCCAACATTAGTTTACAGCTGATTAATGCACAACGATGCTTCGTGCGCGATGTGTGGGTATGTGTGGCGTTCCTACAACATGTTAAGTTGAGTTAATGATTGTTGTGACTGTGTTTTAAATTGTTGAACGGAGTCATGCAATCATGGCATGGACATCCACTGTATATGTTATGGATATTATTTGATTGTGCCATCAGAGGGGATCACGGGTTTTTAAACAATATGGTTTTTTTTAATTTGATCAGTTGTGAGATGAAATCGGGCATGTTGTTGTTGCCTCATTGTATTAAATTGATATCCCAACAATGTGGATGTTTAGATTTAGAGTGATTGATCTTGTATAGTCGCATAAATGCTCTTGCATTTTTGTCGAATGTTTGTGTATTCCACAACATAGTATGTGTTGAATGGTGATTGTTCTCTGTGAGTTTAAATGGAAAGTCAAGGTCTTTGCATTTAAAATATTGATGGTTGTATTTGGTTGTTCGTTATGTGTATTGATGAATATCATGTTTCATAGAAGAGATATGCACAAGATCTTTGATAGTATAATATCATTACAATTTAATTATTAAATTAATTAGAGGATGAGATTGAGTATGATTTTTGGTGTCTGTATTTGATGATTGAAATAATTCATGGGAAATGGTTGATAAGTTGGCGCTGAACAGAGTGGAAATAATTGAGTGTGTATTCATTTAGGAATTGTTATAAAACATTAAATAGACAATGAGGAGAAACATAACTCTTCTACAGGTTGTTGTGGAATGCATATTGTCTTGTTTGATGACACTGTGTTAAAAGTTTGATTACAAACAGTGAGCAAGTTAATGCACATAATTGTTTGAACTATACACAGTAGTTGTTATTTTGGTCACAGTGTTCATTTGGTCATTGTTGGATATTTTAGGTTGATATAGAATGATTTTATGGATTACTTAATTAATTTTATGAACAATACCCACTCTCTTTCCCTACCATTATTTCACTTTTTGCTAATTACAACCCCCTTGCCTTCCCACATCCATTTTTATCTCCATGTTCTTAAAAATTAATTACAGTTAATATAATTTTATATTGAAACAGTTTGAAATCACAGTTTCTTGGTTGGAACACAAGTTTTATGATTCTTTGGTTTACATGGCAATTGATTGTTTGTTGTCTTTGAGCAGTAACCATGATTCTTTTCCCTCTCATTTTATCATTTGTCACTCAATATGAACCCCTCGCATATCCCAGAACCTTTGTTCACCCCCTGCTCATCGACAATAGTTAAATAATTTGTATGGATTGGATTGCATGAGTTTAATATGTTGTTGAGCAAAAATCTATTTCATATTTTTAAGGAGTTGTCATGTATGGTTGTAAAGGGACTATTTGCTAATCAATCATGCATGCAAGAATGAGCTTTTTCATCCTAGGTAGCTGTTGAAATTAGTTCATAAAATCACTATATCATACCCAGATTTCAGCCTCCAATTTATTCTTAACGACCAAGCATTAAAACCTTTACTAGCTACACTTAATGAGCAGAAACACTAAATAATATAGTTCATAAACTAAATCTGTAGTGGAATCATATACTAATAGTGGACAAAATATCCATTATACACCATAAACAATTTTGGGTAAAACCCAAGAATAATAACACATAAAAATGACATATTTGAGGAGAATGTTTCTTATTCAACTTTAGGGAAATTTCTGAGTATAACAACAGCTTCAACTCAACATTTACATCTGTACTTTCACTCTTTCTAAATAGAAAACAACACAAATATCCATTGTAATACAGCCTGAAATCATAAACTGACTTCCAAGACAACCTGTACGAATTGTACAGTCACTAACAATAGATACAAATCTTGATTTTTGTGCCCAGAATTAGGTACAGATCCGTACCTCAATGTATGGACTTATTATAAGCAGAAAAAAATCCTAGAAACTCGTGCCAATACACAACAAATAATTCTGAGCTAGCTGGAGCTGCAAGGCAAGCAAAAGATGTTGTACGACCTCCTCCAATTCGTACTATACGGCCTCCACTGATGTTGATGCTTCTCTAGAAATGTGTGCCAATCCTCCTAGGGATGTGTGCCTCCTCCTGGCTACTGAAACCCTTTCCCTCCAAGCTAAGAAACCTCCTTGGGATGTGTTTCCATTCAAATTCCCTCAAGCTCTCCTCAACAAGTGCGCCCTCCTCTCTTAATGAGCTACCTTTTATCAAATTTTTAATGTAACTGCCCTAACCCTTGGTCTTTCAATGAGATTGATGGTCAAGATTATATCTTTCCCTCATGAGATCAACGATCACGACTTAATCATCCGTTGAGGTCACTTAAGTCATTAAAGTGACTCAAAACATCATAAAGTCACTTTTACATTAAAAAATAAAAAGACCCAACTTTATAAAATCACTTTATAAAGTCACTTTATAATTATAAAGTCACTAGGAGAAAATTTGCTTGGTAACTTCCGCATGCTGAGCACTGCCAATGCAGAAGTACCTCCAAGCTACCAAATCTCAAAAATCCCTCTTAGCGAGAGAGGTCCTTCTAGTATCACCACCAAAATCTGTCTCCATCTCATCAACTGTCATAGTTTCTCCCTCTGTGCTAGAAGTCTCTGCTCTGAACATGAAGCCACTACTCCTATCACACTGGAAGAATCTGTTGTTACCTCTGTTGTACCACAAACTGAAGACATGCTTCTAGGAGACTGCACACTCTCCTGAGCATCCATCTGTGTCAACTCATGCATGTTGAGTCCTATGAGAGTCCCAGAAGAAGACTGAGTGTCATGTATCAACTCTCTCTTCTGTGCTACCTGCCAACTCTTCGACATAGAATCTGAGTCCAGAAATCCACTGGACCCCAACACAGATCTACCCAAAAACCTATACAAGCCCTCATACTTGAAACCAAGCATCACTATTGTGTCAGTAGTTGCTCCTACAAGATATAAAAACACATGTCCATCGTAGAAAAAAACTCCAAATCCACTCTCATCTAAAGTTGACACTGAGAGCAAATTAATTGTCAAATCCGGAATATATAACACCTCGCCAACCTCTAGAAGACCTCCTGACTCTAGTTGGAATCTCACCCTTCCAACCCCCTCTACTGTAAGTTGTGGGATGGCTCCACAATTCACTCTACAGTCTGAGTCTATCTCTGTAAGATTGAGGAAAACAGACCTCAACCCAGCCATGTGTTGAGAGGCACCACTGTCCACAAACCATGACTCAAGGTCCTCAAACACTAGGCATCCACTTCCCACGGGACCAACCATGAGAGAGAACTCCTTCTCAAATTTCTCAGCAAAATCTGCAACCTGAGCTAATGCTACTACTTCTGGTTTTGGTTTCTTCTTCTTCTTCTTGTTCGGACATTGACTAGCATAGTGACCAGTCTTGTGACATGAAAAAAATTTCACCTTGCTCATGTCCTTCTTATTCGAATTTCCCTTTGCCACAAGAGCAACGTTCTTGTCGTCTATACCATCCAATACCTTTTCCTGAGACCCCTCATGGATCTCCTCCTGTGTAAAATCATCCCACAATATGCTCTAGTCAGGGAGCTTCTCTCTCCCCACCACACGCTTGAATAAAACCTCCCACTCCTTGGTGAAGCCTTTGAGGGCTATCTGCACTAACTCTAAGTCAAGAATGACTTCTCCAACAGCTGCCAACTTGTCCTTCACTTGTGCAACCCAGGTGAGGTAGGTGGCCACACTCTCTCCTTTGACCATCCTAGCTCCATGGATCTTGTCCTAGAGAACCATTTTCTGGTTCTCGTTCTTAGCCTCATACAATCCTTTCAGTGCAACCCACATTTCATTGGATGTCTTCTTCTCAGCCAAGTGTGGAATAAGGTGGTCTCTGACCCCATCCAAGATGATCCTTTGAGTCTTGGCTTCCCTTACCTCATGAACATCAAGAGCTATGGGATCTGAAGTAGGTATAGGTAGAATGGTGTTCACAAATGACCACAATTTGTTCTCCTTGGGAGCACTGCTGATTCTAACCTTCCACTGCAGGTAGTTGGAGACCCCCTCCAATCTATCTTCAAACCTAATGTTGGAAGTCATATTTGTCCTCTTGACAAAGAACCTTTTCTACCTTCTTCAAGCAAATGTACCAACAAATCACTTGTTGTCCCAAGTACCAAATGTTGTCCACTGAACTTCAGAGCACCTGATTTGATACCATGTTGAAATTAGTTCATAAAATCACTATATCATACCCAAATTTCAACCTCCAATTAAGTCTTAACAACCAAGCATTAAAGCCTTTACTAGCTAAACTTAATGAGTAGAAACACTAAATAATATAGTTATGAAACTAAATCTGCAATGAATCATATACTAACAGTGGAAAAAATATCCATTATACACCATAAAACATTATGGGTAAAACCCAAGAAGAATAACATAGAAAAATGACAGAATTGAGGAGAATGTTTCTTATTCAACTTTAGGGAAATTTCTGAGTATAACAATAGCTTCAACTCATCATTTACATTTGTACTTTCACTCTTTCTGAACAGAAAACAACATAAATATCCAATGTAATACAGTCTGAAATCATAAACTGACTTCCAAGACAACCTGTACGAACTGTACAGTCACTAACAACAACTACAAATCTTGATTTTCATGCCCAGAATTAGGTACAGATCCGTACCTCACTGTACAGACTTATTATCAGTAGAGAAAAATCCTAGAAACTTGTGCCAATACACAACAGATAATTCTGAGCTAGCTAGAGTTGCAAGGCAAGCAAAAGATGTTGTGCAGCCTCCTCCAATCCGTACTGTATGACCTCCATTGATGTTGATGCTTGTCTAGAAATGCATGCCAATCCCCCTAGAGATGTGTGTCTCTTTATGGTTGCTGAAACCCTTTCCCTCCAAGCTAAGAAACCTCCTTGGGATGCATTCCCCTTCAACTTCCCTCAAGCTCTTCTCAACAAGTGCGCCCTCCTCTCCTAATGAGCTGCCTTTTATCAAATTTTTAATGTAATTGCCCTAACCCTTGGTCTTCCAATGAGATTGATGGTCAAGATTAGTTTTTTCCCTCATGAGATCAACGGTCTTGACTTAATCATCCGTTGAGGTCACTTAAGTCATTAAAGTGACTCAAAACA
>CBVK0102263276.1:0-19108 GCA_900067695.1 Picea abies | reverse complement strand
GCTCTTCCGATCTCACAACAGCTAGTCAAATTTTTCCTAACCATTTGGATCAACTCCCGCTTTTTCTGCTTGTAGCTTTTTTAACCAAAAGTTAACCAAATCTCTCCTAGGCGTTTGGATCATCTCCTGTTTTTTATACAGGGTAGCTGTTTAGGCCGTGGGCCAGCCAACTCTTTCCTAGCCGTTTGGATGTAATTGTTAATGATATAATTATCTAAACGATTAGGATTTCATATTATCTCCAAATTCTTTAATCAAACTCAGACTTACATCATCAACGACGAGTCCATTCATCCTGTTATATATTATCCAGTATGGCATGTTGTCCAATATTTTTTTTTAAGCGGACATGGACATGGTGTCGAATTTAAAGAAAGAATGGAATAAATTTTTTAGGTTTATATATATATAAACCTAAAAAATGTATTCCATTCTTTGTTTAAATTCGACACCATGTCCGCTTGAAAAAAATATTCGACACCATGTCACACTGGATGAGAATAGTAGATGGCTATATTTGAAGTGCAGATAGTGGATGGCATGGTCTTTTGAAAATATAGAAGAGTTTTATAATATATAATATTCTTACCAATCTTTAAATTAACAAACTATCTTGTTTAACATTAGAAGATGAACCATGATTAAATTTGTGTCAGTCCAATGGATTTAGAAGCATGCTGAGAAGGACAAAGAGCTGACGACAATTTGACCACTTCTGGTAAGCATATTAATTTAGAAGGATTCTAAGAAACTATTAGGAGCTCAACAAAACCTTCATATTCTCCATGACCTCCAAAGTATTTGAGAATGAAAATCAATACACATCCCATAATGCAATAATTATGAATACCCTTGTGTAGTAAGAATAGAAAATTGATAAGTTGGAGGCAGTTTGCAGCTTGCTAAAAAATAAAATTATTAAATTGAACAAAGACTTACAATCCCAAAGTTAAAGGTAGAAGACATAATGCAATAGATGCTAGAGGGTATAGATCTTGAGAATAAAAACTCTCTTCTTACCCGCCATCATGTTTTTAGATAATTTCAATGTTTACTAAATTAGTTAAAATATTAAGAATTTTTTTGAAGTTATAGACTTGCAAGTTTAATAGCAAAAATCACTGGATGTAATATCTGTAATTTTTTATAAATTTTCCTTTGAAATTTTAGAAAAATGTCAATCATACTCAAAAAAAATCTGAACAAATACTAAATTATAATTTACTACTAAACCATAATCTATAGTTTTTATAATATAAGTTTCACTCTTTTCATATATATATATAATCTGAACAAATACTAAATTGTAATTTAGCACTTAACCATAATCTATAGTTTCTATAATATAAGTTTTACTCTTTTAATATATATATATATATATATATATATATATAAAATTTAACATTTATCATAACAATGAATATGCCGTAATATATATATATATATATATATATATTTAATTTAACATTTATCATAACAATGAATATGCCTTGTCAAAATTTAACATTTATCATAACAATGAATATGCCTTGTCTAATAAAAGAATAAAAGGTTCTTTTTAAAATAGAGGGACCATCGTCACTAATTAATAATTTTTAATTTTTTTATATATAATTACACTTTATATTATGTGAATATTTTGCTTATTTATTAAAAAAAATTGGCAAAGTTGAATATTGAAATAAGAAAAAGGGTATTTAAACACCTACCATATTGCCTAATAAAAAGTCCTAATAAAAGAATAAAAGGTTCTTTTTAAAATAGAGGGACCATCTTCACTAATTAATAATTTTTTATTTTATTTATATATAATTACACTTTATATTATGTGAATATTTTGTTTATTTATTAAAAAAATTGGCAAAATTGAATATTGTAATAAGAAAAAGGGTATTTAAACACCTACCATATAGAAATAAAACTCTTTTATTTTTAGTTAAACATAAAGTGATTATTCATTCAAATTTATAATCTTATTCAAATTTATAATCTTATTTAAACATCCGCACCACCCATGGGTATAGCAATCATTGGACTATTCATTACATATTAGATTGATCTTATTGCATTTTCCTGAGCAATTCCTACATTTTGTGTATGTGGCACATTATGTAAATCAAAGAATTGCTCCATCTGAAGTATCCATGTGATTGGGTCCTTTCCATCAAACTTCCTCATATCGATCTTAGGAACGTGGTTGGTCTTCAACCCAAAGTTGGAGTTTCTCCATTATTGATTCACCTTCATTGTGTCCTCATCATGAATTTCATGGAATACATTTTCACTTTAAGGTGTCCTCTCTATTAGAAATTTTTTCAATCCTTCCATGATCTAATTTATGTGAATATCCTCCAGATTACAAGGCCTGAAACATCACAGAAATTTTTTTATAGCAAAAAGTCCACAATGACTTTATTCAGGACGATTCCTGAATCTTATCTTGCACAGGCTGTATCTCCAAAAGTATAAGGCCTCCGGATCTGAAATTTTAACCCAACGTACCTTGATCGGTCTACTAAATATCCTCTAAGTCGTTTCTTCTGAAACGTTGTAGAAAAAAAGTTATAGCGAAAATTTCAAGTTGTCTCAGATGTGGCAGCGAAACCCCAAGACCTTAAGCTCTGATACCATATGTTAAGAACAAAATATCAATATAGCACAAAAAAACCTCAGAATAAGTACTCAACGCCTTTAAAAATAGATAATTTCATATAATAAGCTCTTCGAGGGGGTAGCCTCCTTTTCACCCACAGAAATGTTCAAGTACAAGATGACTCCAAATGAAAATGTCTCCTTGGTATGTATAGGAGACTACGAGATATAGTTACAATTAATGGAATAAAACCGACGTAAATAAAATAACATTACTAATGTAATATGCCCCAATTAAAGGGTAATGAGTCAATATTAGGGGTTAAAAAAAGTCTTGAAGGATTTTCTCCATCCATTGAAAGGTCATCTTGGACATTAGAGAAAACCTAAAGATCTACTTACGAATGGAGAATAGGATACCAAGAAATTGAAATCTTGGCCAAGTTATAGCCAAGTTCATCCTATATTAGTGAGCCATAGGGAGGCACCTGGAAAATTTGACAACGCTACATTTTATGCATCGGTAACTTGGAGCACAAGGCCGTGTCAAAAAGATGAATGCGTTCCATTAGGGTACACATACATGAACTCTTGTTCCATTCCTAATTCTTTGAAACTGAGTCATCTATGAAATGGCCTTTAATAAGTTACACAACAATTAGGCTCCATGAGAGAGATTCCCTTAATAGGCCATTCTAAATCTATGCGGTGAAGCATATAGCCAGGGACCTCAATTTCCATAATGTACAACGCTAATGCTAGAGAGAATCCTTATCTAATTCGACTAAATAATCCAACCTTCTCTAATTTAACTAATTTTATAAAAAGACTAGAAGATGCATATGAAAACGAGTCTCTATTGCTTAATTAAAAGTTGACCAAAACCCAAAACTGAAAATTTTATAAAAATAAAAGAAGATGCAAATGAAAACAAGTCTTTATTGCTTGAAGTAAAAGTTGATGAAAACCCAGAACTCAAAATTGCTTGAGTGAAAGGTAATTCCAGGCGATCATAAGCTTTCCCAAAATAATGATTAATGAAAAGGGATTTCGGTCTCAAGTGTCTATGAGCCACTTAAAGGGTGTCCATCTTCCTTTTCCAACCAATAGGAGAGAATTATCATATTGTCAATAATTATTATTGTAATCTACTCTCGCCAGTCCAGTTGAGCAAGGCATGTTGAATAAAATTTAATATGTTAGTTTTGGTCAATGAGTCACTTTGTAAAATAGCCCTCGCCAGTCAAGTCAAGTTGATCAAGGCATGGATGAAATAAAGCAACTTCTTCTTTTGTAACTACATGTGGATATAGAGGAAAACGTCACCATGCATAGTATTAAAAGGGTGCTCCTCTCTTTTGAATAAACGAATGGTATTTTTTGTGTCTTATTGTTTCCTTTCATGATTGTTGTGTTTTCTATCCAATTCGTCTTTCCAATCTAATTTATAGATCAATTGATATAAGAGCCTGGAAGAGCCCGGATCCTAGCCACCTTCCACTCAACCACAAAATTCAAAAGAGAGGCCATCCAACAATTCTTTTTTTCTCTCAGAGTCAGACGTCCTTCTCAAGACTTCCAGTGCGCCCTCCTCAGGGTTTCTAGCATGTTCATATTTCACCATTCTCCACATGCCCTCTTCAAGATATCGGGTTCCTTCTCAGTGTGCTTAGGAGTTTAGTGATTCTTAGCACAACATACAATGACAGATCAACATTCGTTGTGAAAGAAAATTATGAGGCCAAGAAGGGATCCGTCTACAGAGGATTTTGCATCCACTGCCACACCTCCAATTCGAGATTTAACGATGGCTCTCCAGGCGCTACTCCGTTTGCAGCAATGCAGAGATCCAACACCCATGCAACTTCATAAGCGTTTACAATTACTGAAGTTTGCAGGCCAAATGAATGGTGAGAATGTCAACTCTTGGCTTCACAATCTTTTCACATACTTTTGTACATGTCCTGAGATGACAGAAGAGATGAAGCTTCAGATCATCGGTCTAAAATTTGAGGTAATTGTGCAGACATGGTGGGACACTCAGCTAGAGAATTATACCTGGATCATGAACAAAGGTGACCCGGACGAGATACAAACACCAGACATTACAACATGGGGTGGATTCTACCAGGCTCTCCGAGAATGCTTCGACCCATCGGGGTATCGCAAGAACCTCCTCGCCAAATGGTTGCAGTTGCGACAACTATCTAATCAGTCTGCCCAAAGCTACATAGATTTCTTCTGCAAATTGTGCATCCATCTGCACATTAATGATCCAGAAGAGGTATCAGTTATAAAATTCAATTCTGGTTTTATAAATGCATCTCCCTCATGAAGTTGATTTGTTTGAGAGTTTTTCCTTGGACAAGGCCTTTCTTCGAGCCTTGAATGTAGAGTGTAAACTTGCTCCTTGAATCCACTCACCCCTTCCTAGATATGACCCTTCTATTGATGGCCCTTCTTAGGTTACCCCTACCGCCACCTCCACACCTCGATCGACGCCCTGGTGTATCTTTGACAAGACAAACTTGCATGCTTTTTCTGAATGTTGTGCACTTCAAAACATTCGCCCAAACAAATCTCTTTTTGAAGAGGTCACTCAGTCCAATTCCGTTGACCCTCCTGAATTCCTTTCTCTCCAAAATCCTACAGAAGTTGACCCATCTCTAATTCTGAGACTATCAATGAACAAGACACCTCTTAGGTGCCCTTGTTTACCCACAATTGTCAAATTAACCACGAATTGGCTACTCTCATCCTAGAAGCCTCTTTTCGTATAGCCCCTTCATACTACCTCTCTCCCCAAGAGGCTGATGTGATAGAATTCCAACCTGGCCAACTTAAAAATTCAAGCCCTACTCCACCTTCATTTTCCCCTTGTCTGTCTCCAACATTTTGTATGCCAAAGTGGGTTTTTGTTCCAAGGGTCTCCACCAGCAGGTTATGCACTCCAACACAAGTGCCAACATATTATAACACTTTGTCTGTAAGTTCATCTTTTTCCAAAGAGATTATTGAGAAATCTTAAGGAAAACATAATTCTTACAAATGCAATATAGCGGGGCAAAATCATCTGCAAGGGCATCCCTTCTTAGTCGAAGCAGTTAATCATACAAGGTGTATTATAAACACCTGTTGTTCTTCCCGGGAACTTGTATTTAAGAGAAATGTTGAGACAAATAACGAAGCTCTGGATGATCCGTACTGATCCGTACTGAGTGGGGTTTGCACAATATCAAAAAATAAAACACTCGACTTAGCTTTCTACCTACACTTTCGCTCTGTGGCATCTTCAGGGAGTCGCTGCATTACCAGCTACACTAGAACGTATAAACCAGAGGCCTCATAAAATTTACACGCCATTGTACTTTCACCCGGAAGCTCGTGTGTGTCCCTTGCGGGACAAGCACCAATTTAGAGGAAAACATTATCAGCTACGCCCACTCAGATCTGATACCGACAGAGTTCGAGAAAGCATTGAAGTGACTGCTCTGCAATTTTCCTTATTTGCTGGCAAAACCAAGCATGCTTTCGGATATAAATGGGGAGGAATTGGGCCACTAAGAAGGACATCCACCTTCCTTCGCCAACCAATAAGAGAGAATTAGCATACTGTCAATAATTAATATTGTAATTTTCCCTCACCAGTCCAGTTGAGGAGGGCATGTTGAATTAAATTTAGCATGTTAGTTTTTGGTCAATGAGTCACATTGTAAACATCCCTCGCCAATCCAGTTCAGCAGGGCGTGGTAGAAATAAAGAAACAACTTATTTTGTAATTGCATGTGGCTATAGAGGAAAAAGTCACCCTCCATAGTATTAAGAGGGTGCTCCTCTTTTGAAAAAATGGATGGTATTTTCTATGTCTTATTGTTTCCTTTGATACTTGTTGTGTTTTCTGGCCAGTTCGTAGTTCATCCTTCTGATCTTGATTGCAGATCAGTCTAGCCCATTCCATACCCTCTCAAATGGCAACACCATTATTCAAGATAAAGTGGCCCTTAATAAAAACATCTTTTTTCTAGACTAATAATTTGTGGAAAAAGGACATGAATTTGCAAGGCTAAAGCTTTGGCAAGAATGTTATATCAATCCTTCAAAAAGGTTATTAGTCACCAACGCCTAATAAGCACAAGAGAAATCTCTATCATATCATGTGGGTGCATACTAGGGGTATTAAAAACAGATCAAAGGTAATTCAATATAGTAGATGGTATTAAGGGGGTAACAAGGTTTTAAAATCAAACAAGAGGTATACATGTGGTGGGAAAAAGGGGGTTCAACTAACCATTTGTTTTACTTTCTTTTCGATAGGGCGGGTGAGTTTTGGGTAAAGGAAGGGGTGTGTAAGGTACCTTCTTATCCACAAGAAAAGATAGGGATTTTTTAATCTAAATGTGTCCCGATGACAGAGGTATGTTAATCATTTTTCCACATTGTTAAACGATATCAACAATAAGACCTTCAATTCATGTATGCAATGACAATGTTTCGCATTACACTAACCAACATAAGTGAAGCTTTTAGCCTTTGAAGGTAAAGTCTAGATAAACATTTCTCTAGACAACTCAATACAAGCTTGGAATCTTTCGATTATATGTTCCCTGTCAATTCAGGAGTGTCAACTTTCACTTAAATTTTCAACATTATCATTAATTCTTTCACAATGTTTGAGAGTGGTTCCAACCTCATCCGACTTCATATCAAGAAAATAGAATTTCGTATTTTCAAAATTCATCAAACTTAACAGTTTTCACTTTCAGGGTTTCAGGATTGATGGGATTGTAGCATTTTCATTGGATTCTATCACGTATGAGGGTATGTGATTGGCATTTAAACAAGAGAGCCAAGCCCTTTATGTACCCCAATGTTGGTGGTGTCGATTTTTAAAATCCTTTGTCATGGACTTCGAAAAAATGTACCCTTCACTCAAACCAAAATCATTGATTAGGCATGTTAAGCTTTTTCTACCATATTTTAAGGCTAGCATTAGGTAGTTTTATCAAAATTGGTTGGCGTCGATTGATGTCCCTCGAGGATCGAGCAAGAAAAGAGACAAAGAATGAAGGATGACACTAATGATGTGGATCCCAATATAAGTGATGGTGGATCGATGTCTCTCGAGGATTGAGCTAGACAAGAGACAAAGCATGAAGGATGATAATAATGATGTGGATCCCAATATAAGCAATGGTGGAACATTGCTTGTCAATTATGTTTGTCGTTTAAATGTTCTTGCTTGTTTATTCATATTGCTTTATTTCAAAGTTTCAGTATAATCATTAATATACTATGGATTCCATTTCTAACTTCATAATAACGTACTATTCATATACAAGTAACACAAATATGCATGTTTTCATATATTATATAGCTAATTTGTCTTTCTACATGTTTTTTTTTAATATAAACACAATATATATATATATATATATATATAAAACAAACGCTCCCGGATATTTTTAGAAAATGACACTCCCTCCACTCCACGCTCTTGCAACCTTGTTCTAGGGGTATATACCCAAAAATATATAAATACATGTATTTGATTTCTTGTTTTTACTTTTGCTGGAATTTTTTATTAGGAATCTCGATGTGTTTTTATTAGTAGATCTACATTTTATTTCAGCAAGGATTTACTAGGAATAATTGTCGTGACTAAGGTTTAAGCAAATTTAATGTGGTATCAAAGCTAACACTCTGAAGGAGATCAGACAAGTGCATTGTCACATGTTTTACAACACATCTAAATTCCAAAAGTTTATATTCATCATTAAAATTATGATTTGAAGACGGCCACAACCTATTTGAGGTTCAAGGACAAGTTGTAGGGTGCATCTAACTTCATTCCTTCGAAGGAAAGGGTTACATTAATTCTCATGGAGAACGGGTTGTGGTAGTTTGCAAATACCACCGTGATCAACCAATGGATCCACAACAATTGGTCATCTGTAATTAAAAGGATGTGAAAGCCAGGAGTATAATCATAGATGCAGTGAAGGACCAATTGATTCCTCACCTATCTCAGAAGAAGTCAATAAGGGAGATGTTTCGAGCTCTGACAAATCTTTTCTTGAGAAATAATACAGACAAGAAGATGGTGTTGAGGGAAAAGTTTAGAACCACCAAAATAACCAAATCAGATACAATGACCAGCTAGCTCACCAAGATCACTCAAGTTCGTGATTAGTTGGCAACAGTTGGGGAGGTCACGATAGATGAAGAGATAGTGAGGACGACCCTAAATAGTTTCACTACGCCATGGGCCCCATTCAACAAGGGTGTTATTACACGAGAGACACTTTCTGAATTTGACATGCTGTGAAATGATTTCATCTAGGAGAACATTTGAAAGGAATTGCTAGCAGGCCAACAAAAGGGTAATGGTGAAAATCTGGCTCTTTCTAATTAGGAAAGAAAGAGCATTGGAAAGGGTTCATTCAAGAGGATTATAGGTGTAGAGTCAACTTCACATGCTAGAGATAAGAAGGATCTGAGAAAAGAGAAATGCTTTGCGTGCGACAAGAATAGTCACTATACTTCACAATGTCCTGAATGGAAGAAATGGAATAGTAAGTCTCGACAGGTAGCAACATCTGCAGATACTCAATTCAAGGAGTTTACTAAGAGGTTTGAGAAGGATTTCTTATCATTCTCTTTTCTTTTTGGCACAATTTCCACTGGTGCCTGGTTCATGGATAGTGGGGATTCTTGTCACATGACAAGGACACAGGAGTTGTTCACCAATTTTTCAGAGAAGGACTTGGATCTGCCTGTGGATATTGGTACCAATGCCAAGTGTGGTGTAGAGCGAGTTGGGACAGTCAGGTTCCAGCTAGAGTTAGGAGGTTCTCTAGAGGTGGCAGATGTGTTGTATGTTCCAGATCTCAAGAAGAGTTTTCTCTCAGTTTCACCAATGGAAGATAAGGGAAACGCCATCACCTTCAAGGATGGTTAGATTCTTATTCAGCTGAAAGGATCTAACCTTGAGTCAACACAAGTTCTTGGTAATAAAGAGGGAAATCTATACAAGCTAAAGGCCCTACCAGCACATGTTCATGACAAAGATGTCCTATGCAAGCTTTGGAATTGGAGGATGGGTCACTTGCATCACAAATCACTAACTCCATTGAGGGAGATTGTCACTGGTCTTCCAGAGTTCAGTGTGGAGCGGAAGGGAGTATGCAAGGGGTGTTATCTTGGCAAGAATGCCAAGGCTACTTTTCCGAGAAGTGAGAAAAGTTCAAAGGGAATCATGGATATAGTAGATACAGATGTATGTGGTCTGATGTCCATAGAATCAATGATCGGGTCCAGTTAATTTGTGACCTTCACTGATGATTTCTCTAGGAGGACGAGGATAGTGTTCATAAGGACCAAGAATGAGATCTTTAGTCGATTTTAGTAGTTTAAGGATCTCATGAAGAATCAGACAGGCAAGAAGATCAAAGTTCTAAGGTCAGATAATGGGTTGAGTACACCTCAAATGACTTCAACTATTTCTGCAAGAAAGTAGGGATAAAGAGGGAGTTGACACTACTTGAAAACCCACGACAAAACGAGGTTGCAAAAAGAAAGAATGAGCCTATTGTTGGAGATTCCAAAGTGATGATTCATGACCAGGATCTACCCATGTTCCTTTGGGCATAGGCATGCAATACGATAGTGTATGTACAAAATAAGAGTCCTCAAAAGGTCTTAGAGCACATGATTCCATAAGAGGAATTATTTGGAGTGATGCTTGACATTGGTCATTTTCTCTTTTTCAATTGTCCATTATATATCCATGTTCCTGCATAAAAGAGGACAAAGTTGGATCCCTCGGGGGAAAAGGGATTATTTATTGGCTATAGTGAGACCACAAACGCATATAGGATCTGGATTCCATCACATAGGAAGATCGTGGTGAGCCAAGATGTCAATTTTGATGAGGTCCTGGCATAAAAGAAGTCTCATGAGCCTACTCCAGTGGCAGAGGACAAGGAAAACGAGGTTCTGAAATATGAGCAACGCTCATCGGATACTTCTAGTTCAAGAAGTCAGACTTCATGTTAGGAGGAGTGGAGGGATCCCTCTAGTTCTATCAGAAGGATGCCTCGATAGCTAGAGAAAACATTGAGGGATGCTCAAGAGCATGTGGAGAGTCTTGGGAGTACACCAAAAAGTTTGGGGAAATTCCATCGTGGAGGTGTAACACTCCATTATGAAGAATGATGTGTGGGATATAGTTCTGAGACTAGAGGAAAAATCAGTGGTGGGCTCCTTACGGATCTTTATGATCAACAATGTTGCAGATTGAAGCATAGAGAAATACAAATAAATGTTTTTGGAAAAAGGCTTCTCCCAGAGAGAGGGAGTGGAATATGAGGAGAATTTTTCTCCAGTCACTAGGTGTACTTCCATTCAAGCTATCATATCGATTGCTTCAGTTTTGGGGTAGCAGAAACATCAAACAGATGTGAAGATGACATTCACCAATGGAGTTGTTGAGGACAAGGTATACATTGAGTATCCTTAGAGATTTAAAGTACACATGGAAGTGAGTCTCATGTGCAGACATAGGAAATCCTTATATGATCTCAAGCAAACACTAAGAGCGTGGTACTCTAGGATTAATGGGTACTTGATGAGCATGGGCTTTACCAAGAATGAGGCAGATCCCAACTTCTACTTCATACTTGTTGGAGATGAACCACTCATATTGATGCTATATGTTGATAACATATTTCTCACGAGTGCAGAGAAGCTCATTTCTATGTGAAAACGGAATTTGAATTCAAAGTTAGAGATGAAGAACATCAACTTCATGAATTTCTTCTTGGGGTTGGAGGTGTGGCAGCGGTCAAGAAAAATCTTCCTTGGATAGGTGAAGTATGTAGTGGACATTATCAGGAGATTCTAGATGGGGGACTATAAGCCTATGACTACACCTATGATCACCAATCTATAGAAGTTGAGAGCTTCAAATTTAGAGTTGTTGGATCCTACTTTGCATAGAATACGGATTGGTTGCTTGATGTATCTAGTCAACACCATGCCAAATATTTGCTTTGTTATGAACACCTTGAGCCCTAGTTCATGATGGAACCTAGGCAAATGCATTGGATAGAAGTGAAGCATGTGCTCAAGTACTTGCGATGTACAATAGAGTATGGACTCGAGTATGTCAGAGGTGGTGGAGTACAGCTGCAGGGGTATACAAACTCAGATTAGGCAGGAAGTGTAGTCGTGGGAAAAGAACCTCAGGGTGATGCTTAAGCTTGGGATCAACAATGATTTCATGGTTCAACAATAAGAAGATGTCCATGGAACTTATTTCAATAGAGGTAGAGTATATGGCAACGACTATGGCGAGTTGCAAACCAATTTGGCTTCGTAAATTGATTACAAGTTTATTTGATCAGGAGTTGGGGCCTACAGTGATATACTACAATAATCAGAGTTACATCAAACCCTCGAAGAATCCAGTATTCCATGACAGGTCCAAACATATTGAGATTAGTTATCACTTCATCCAAGACAAGGTTCAAAAGAGAGTAGTCAAGCTCTGGCACATCTCCAGAGATGAGCTAGTTGTAAACATTCTCACCAAAACCTTAGTGAAGAGTAAGTTTGTCTGCTTCAAAGATAAACTTGAAGTGGTGGAGAATACTTTTCTTGCTAAGAGGAAGTGTTGAAGTTTGTAGCATCAGACATGTATATTCACATTTGATTATGTCTATCGTGTGGATATTGTCATTAATATTTTTGAAATTCACTTTAATAATTTGATTATTAAAGTGAATGTCATTTTCGAATTAATTGAGGTTAATTAAATAAAATGCCTAATTTTTTAGCATTAGTAATTTAAGTTAATTAGATGAATCTTAGCCATTGATTTCAAGTGAGGGAGAGTTAATATCATCCATTGATCACTTTAGAGATTAGGGTTAGGGCTCATCTCAAGATTATAAACGGAAACCAAGGGAGAGGAGGAGACACACATTGATTAAAGCAACCCATGAAATTTATTCCATCTATTGAATTTACCTATATCTCAGTCACTGAGATTACTAGCAATAAATTAACTTAACGAGAAATTATCACTGCTGATATAAATATGAATTTATGCAGTTAACAGAAGCATACAGATCCAAGCACACAAAATTCATAAGACACTAGATACTACCCTGGAAACCCCAGTGTGGGGAAAACAATCTAAGAGGGGGCTTTATTGGGAATTCAAGAGAAATATTACAACAACTAATTAAAACTTAGAAACTCTTACAAATTTCCAGCAAATGCAATCACATTCCAAATCAGAAAAATGCCCAGCTATTGATTGTACGACCCAACAAGATTTGGCCTTATACGGACTGGTCTGTACAACCCAGGTACGACCTATACATATTTGACTTGTTGTATGGCATGTTTTTTGGCGTTGTTACCGCCTCCAAACAACCATCTTATCCGATAAAAATCGGCCTAGGCTTGGCCTACTCCTCTATGCTTGTTGTTGTCCTGAAATGGCCTTTATTTGCAGCTCAAAATGACCTCTACTGGCTGCCCATACTTGGCCCTAAACTTTCCCTATTTGCTTTAGATGCTCCCTATGCTTATGCTGCCCAAGATCCCTCTCCTTATCACCTACACAACCTCACAAATAAGAATGTGTGTCCAACTCCACCCTCAGCCCCTATTTTACCTCTCCTTCAACCCACATTTATCTTGAGATGTGTGCATCGCCTAGGGCCTCAATGGCTAAGATTTGGGTGCCCCTCTTGGGATGGAGCCCAATCTCCACTAAGTGGTGTGTCCCCCTTGGTCTGGTGCCCACAATCCACCCAACCACATTCATGAGGTGCGCCCTCTCTCCCTGGGCCTCACATTCCACTCAAGAATCATCTTTTGTTGATTTTGCTCAAGTCTAATTTAGGCTGAGATAAAAGGCTAATCTGGGCTATTGAAGGTGTCCATCGGTTGGCATAGGACACAGATGCACAGCTGAGACACCAATTTAGCTAAAAGCTAACACTCCCTCTTAGCGAGGGAGGTGTCTCCGCCTGGATCAATCCCTGATCCAATCAAATCTACTGTTATTGTTGTAGTTGCTCTCTCTGAACCGATGATCCACCTGCTACTTCTATTGCACTCTAATATGATGTGTTGTTCCACTCCGCGATCATTGTCAGGTCATACCAACTGACTTTCTTAAACACTAATATTTTATCTAGGATCCCACTAGACCCACCTACAAGCTATCCCAGCACCCTGTACATCAAATCTTGCCTGATGCCAAGCCTCACTACTGCATCTAATGTTGCTCACTCTGCCCGTATTAGCACATGTCCATTAGTGAACATTACTTCATACCCCATATCCTCTAGAGCCAATATAGAGAGAAAGTCGACCTTTAGCTCTAGCACGTACATCACCTCATCCACCTCAAGGCACACTCCTGACTCTAGCTAGAATCTGATGCATCCAACCCCCTTACTACATGCCTAGTGCATGCCCCATTATTCACATGGAAATATGAGCCCGTCTCCGAAACACTAAGGAACAATGACCTCATTCCCGTCATATGGAGAGATGCCCCATTGTCCACAAACCATGCCCCGCTGTCCTCAAACTCAACCAACCTGTTGCTGCTAGAAAGAGTCGCAACCAGGGAACTAATTTCTCTGCAAACGCATCCATCTCATTAGGATGTCATGGGCTTTCCCTCCTACTCCTCCTCCTTGTTAGGAATCTTGCTGGCATAGTGGCTAGTTTTATGACATGCAAAGCTTCTCACTTTGCCCATGTCCCTGGAGCCTCCCGCTCCACTACTCTTCTTTGGCATGAAGAGCCACATTCTCGTCCTCTTCACTCTTCGGTTAACTATCCTTAAATGCATCCACTCGTAGGTCCTCCTTGGTGAAGTCATCTCACAACCTATCCCAATCAAGAAGTTTCTCTCGTGTAACCACCCCTCAGATAAACACATCTCATTGCTTAGTGAATCCACATCTTAAGTGTTGGTTTTGTGGCAAATCTGGACACCTAAAGAACGACTGTTGGAAGCGACAACAAACCTCCAAAGAATACCCTCCGAAGGAGACGAAGGAAGCAAATGCAACCGAAACAAGTTTACCATCAAGTTCAGGTATGACTGATGAGGTTTTATCAATTAGTATTGGTTCACGTCATGATCAATAGTGGTTATTAGATTCTCATGCTTCAAACCACATGTGTCTTCATAGACACCGGTTTATTACTTATCAGTCTATAGATGATGGAATAGTTTACGTGGAAGATTGTTGTCAAGGTGGATATTGTTAATCGATGACAACAAATTCAAAGGATAGAATTGAGAACCTATTATTCAGCATTGGTTGTAACTATTGAGACCAAATTAGAATATTGATAGGATTGCATTTAATAATCAGTTTTCTCTCCCAATCAGGTCTCCAAACAGCAAGATTGGCAACTCCTCCTCGATAACAATAGTTTCTTACACTGGCAAAATCAACAACAGTCCTTCTTCCTCTTCTTCGATGGGGCAACAACAGGAAACCTAGGGGTGGCAAGTGTGGGGGGAGTCATCTACGATTCTGAGAGTAAAAAAATAATCGATTACACCTGGGAACTATGGGATATGCCCAAACCCGCAAACGACCTACTCCAAAGCATATCCTCAGCTATCAATTCACTCGGGAAAAAGTTCACGCGCTTGAGATTCTTCTCGATTCTACGAAAGCAAAATACAGAGGCAGATGTAATGGCGAAAAATGCTAAAACCTTCGAGCAAAGCCGCCTTCTCGCCAACCAAATCCCAACTAATGAACCTGGCTCTTCGCATCAGGCCCCGGACGACTAACTGCACCTCCCCTGCGTAAGTCTGATCACCTCACTGGTCGATTCACCTCTCTCACTCGTGGGTAATGATGAATCCTCTTGCTTATAGCGGCCTGACGAGGACCCTCTCCAATCATGTTCTCCTGTTTTGATCACCCCTCAAGCCCAGTTGCCCTTGCAACTTTGAACTCCTCCCTCTTTCCTCCTCCCTCGACAGCCCTCTACATAATATATGTGCCCTCCTTGCCCACTACGTCACCATGCGTCGTAGGTCCAAAGACCCCTGTACTTGCCCGACCTGCGACTTGAAAGACATGCGAGACCAATTCCAAGGTCTGTAGATAGAGTGCAGGTGCATGGAGGATCGTTCAAACTCTAGACATCAAGAAATGCAGCAAGAAAATCGAGCAATTCCGGACACTGTGGAAGAGGTTCATAATCAAATGCAAAGACTGGAACTCAGACACAATTAGCAACTAGCTATTGTACTTAGGGGAGTCAACCGTAACATGAGGCAGATCAGAGAACTCAATCAGCACGCAAACAAACCCCACCAACATGCCCGCTCAGGATGATGTCCTTTTATTCTGTGATGGTTTAAGGTTAGGAAGAACTCTTATTTTGACCCATTTACTTTTCGTGGATGATGTTCTTTATTATGTGATGGTTTGAGGAGAGATGCTTTTAAATTAAAAGAGATATTAAACATATATTCTACAACTACATATATGATGGTAGATATGAAAAAATATTCAGTTTCTTTTAATGACATGGAAAAGGATCAAATCAATTCAATACAACATCTTTTCCTTTATAAGTTTCTTTTAATGACATAGCAAAGGATCAAATCAATTCAATCTGACATCTTTTCCTTTATCAATTGGGGTATTTGTCTTCCGAGGAATTATGGAATATTTTAGGATAGATACATCACCTTTTTAATGTGCCTCCCAAAATAGGTCGATTATTGCTAGCTATAAGTGCAAAGGAAGCTTACTCATGAGCCAATTGAGAAGTTAGGATCTTGGACTATTTTGATGTTGCCAGTCACGGTAATCCTCCCCATATATGGGACGGGGGAACCCTATTCATATCTAATGCTTGTTTCTTTAGGTAAAATGCCACAGCTTGAGAGGAGATTATAACAACTACTCCAAAATTCCATATTTAAAATTTTATCTTTGGCATTAGCGAAAGGGATTGATCAAATTGTAGATATTTGGTTATTTTCTAGTTGTAATACACTACATGAGTGGGAAATTCAGAAAGGGAAACTTGTTTCTTATCCCACTTTTTGAGGAGATCCAAAGAATGAAAAATGCCTTTAACTCCATTTTTGTCATCCATGTATACAAATAACTTGATATAGAAATTGATACCTCATAGAAAGGCGGTTTACAGTTGGAAGTTGGGTGTTGTCCATAATTATGTCCATAATTATGACAGATGTAGCATTCTGGTTCACTGAATAAAAGATCATAATGATTGTTATGCTCATAATTGTTGTTGTGTTTCTCCTGTTTCCTCCTCCTAATCATCACATGATTCATAATCTGTGATTATTTGTTGCTTCGCTATCTCAATCTTCGTTGTGGTAGATAGTTATTCATTGAGTATCTTGATTGTTCATATCTAAATCTTGAAGGACAATTTATAGCTTTCTGTCCAAAATTAGAGCAAAAAAAACAATAACCATAGAAGAAATTTTTGTACCTTGAAAAACTCTGTCTCCTTTGAGGAGGTCGATTTCTTTCATGCCGATAAACTTTCTGGTCTACAAATTCTGTTCTGGGGTTTTTCCTTTCATTCCATCTTGATGGCTGATTTTCTTTCTTTATCTCTGCAGAGTGACTGTTGTCAATGTTTGAGGATTTGACAATCTTGATAGATTATGTGTTACTTGGATGATCACTACTTGATCCTTCTTCATATCCCAATCCATCTTTCAGCTTTGAATTTCCTTGCTGATTTAGAATGGAGGTTAATTCTTCTGATGCTTTTATACTTAGCGGATTTTGATGATACAGTCCTTCAAATTTCTCCATTTCTTTTCTAGTCTTTACTATTTCTTCTTCTAGGGATTCACACCTGAGTTTCTTCTCTAACAGTTGTTGTTTCAACATGTCTTCTATCTTCTTTGCCTCTTCTAATTCCACTTTCAGCAAAGCACAATCTTCATCAGGTTTTTTATTTTTTTTTCAAACTGTGTTAACACTTGTTTTAGCTTTCTGTTTTTAGATCTGAGTCTATCAATTTCTTCCAGTGCACTGATTAGTTCTTCTTCCAAATCCACCACAACTTCTTCCTCGTTATCTTCATTGCCTGTGCTTTTATTATCATGATCCTCTTTGGCCATAAGTACGAAGTCATTTGCCTTATCTTCACCGGATGAGTCACTATCGATGTCTTCTGAGGAATTGTCATTATTTACAACCAAACTTTTCTTCTTATTATATTTCTTGTACTTGTACTTCTTTTCATCATCAGAGCTTTGGTCCTTTTCTCTGATGGGGACACTTAGAATCAAAATGACCTATCTTACCATAGTTAAAGCATTTGAAGGGCAACTTCCCTTGATATTTTCCTGATCCTTTCCTTAACCTTCTCACAAATTTTGCCTCAATGTCATCAAATTCTGAATCAATATTCTTGTCTGCTTTAAAAGATGTTTTTCTAGTACTGGATTTGTCTTTGTTAATTCTCATTTCATATGCAGTTAGACTTCCTAGAAGTTGATCAATGTACAAAGTTTTGAGATCATTTAATTCTTCTATTGCAGAGACTATTGGATTAAATTTATCAGGCAGGGATCTTAAAATCTTCTAAACTAAGAATGAGTCATCAAACGTCTCACCTAGACCCTTCATGGCATTTGCGAGTTCTTCAACTCTTAAAAAATACTTGCTAATTGTTTCATCTTCATTCATCTTTAGTTGTTGAAATTTCAATCTGTAGGTTTGAAGTTTGGCACCTTTTACTTTCTCATTTCCTTCATATCTGTTAATAAGTTTATCCCACATTGCTTTGGCAGTCTCAAAATGCATCACCTTTACAAACTCAGCTTCAGCAAGTCCATTCAAGATAGCATTCATCCCCTTGGTGTTAAATCTAAACTCTAACTTATTATCCTTGTTTGCTAGCACAACAAGCTTTTTATATCCAGTCACTACTACATCCCAAACATCAACACCCAAGGCCATTAAATATGTTCTCATTCTAATTTTCCAGAAGGAAAAATTTGTTCCATCCAACAGAGGGGGCTTAGAGGCTGAAGTCCCTTCATGACTTGTCATGTTTAAGGTTACAGATCTACCTTTAAATAAAAGGAACCCGCTCTGATACCAATTGTTGGAAACACTAAAACAACTGAGAGGGGGGGTGAATCATTTGTTTATGTGCTTAAACAATCTCAAACCTTTTAAACATTATTAATCTTCCTTCAAGTGATCATCAACAACATACATCATATGGACAGTAAAAGTAAAGACCATCAGTCACACATAAAGTACACACACAGACAGATTTTCACGAGGAAACCCATACAGGGAGAAAACCTCTTCTTCTTCGAAATGATAGGCAGTCTTTTTCAGTTCTGTACATCATTTACAGTTGAGCACCAACTCAATGTGAGGCTGCTACCTCTAGCACTCATTAGAAGGAAGCACCAACTCCTTGAATATTCCAGCACCAACTGGAT
>CBVK0102263270.1:0-25907 GCA_900067695.1 Picea abies | reverse complement strand
ATTGGACAACAGTAAAGAGGGTCTTTAGGTATCTTCGTGGCACTACCAATGAGGGATTTTTCTACCAAGGAAGACTAGGATTGGACAGAGTGGTGGACATACATGGCTTTGTTGATGCAGAATGGGTTGGAGATCTGGATCACAGAAGATCTAAAACTGGGTATTTGTGTAACCTATTTGGAGGAGCAATCAATGGGATGAGAAAAATACAGGTTGTAGTGTCACTCTCAACTACAGAAGATGAATACATGGTAGCCACTCATGCAAGCAAGGAAGAAAATGGTTACAAATATTGTGTTTAGGTATTGGGTTGGTACAACAAGTAGTGAGATTATATTGTGATAGTCAGAGTGAAATCTTCCTGGCAAAGAACCTAGCTTATCATTCGGAGACAAAGCATATTGATGTTCAGTATCACTTTGTGAGAGACATGGTTGAGGAAAAGAAAGTGTTGCTGGAAAAGGTTGACACTTTGAAGAATGTTGTAGATTCATTGACAAAGTCTATGAGAACAGAAAAGTTCTCCTGGTGTAGAGTAACAATGGGCATTGCTTCCCTGGATTGTTGACTATATAATCCCCTAGACCCCTGGATGCAAAGAAAACAACAAGTGGGAGAATGTTGGGTATGTGTTATATTCTTTGCATGTGTGTGTGTGGTCGAGTCAGATTCAACAACTATGGCTGACGATCCCTCTAGTAGTGCTCTTTGTGTCATGTGCGGCAGGTGCTTTCCTAGGGGGGTCCCGGGGGGGGCAGGTATGCCCCCCTCTGGTTACGAGCAACGTTCGGCAATGGGCAGTATCCCGAGGCCGACGAGGTTCGGGGCAACGCCTTGAAATTTTTTTGGGGGCAGTTTTTGCTATTTTTAGCGGATTTTGTTATTTTTAGCGGTTTTCTAAATTAATCCCGGATTAAGGGATTAGGGTTTTGGTATCTACGGAATACCTAAAAACATTGTATATTTTGTATGGTGAATGGTGAAATTCGACATAATGAATATAAGAAAGGTTTTTCCCGGTTGAGGGTTTCCAGTACAAAATCTCTGTGTACTATGTGTATGAGCCATTGATTAAATTCTATTTTTCTTAAGAATCTATATGCATTGCTTTACTTCACAGGTTTAAAAATTACAGTTAGAAGACGGAAACTGATGACTAAAGTACTTTGTAGACTCTTTCGAGAAAGGGTATGGACTTGGAGTACCTGGTAGAATCTGCACACAACCATCAAACAAATGTTATGATATGTATCAAATCCAAGGCATGCATACCTATGCTTGGGTGATAAAAACTTGCAAGGTATGGCCGCTATAAGATACATTGCAGATCCATAATTGTATTAACAAAAAGGTATAGCCACCAAATATGCAATGTGGATCTATACTCCCATGACATGAACTGATTGTAGGCACGAAAAATACACAGTGGATCTACGAGACAACAAGACATAGCCATGAACCAATACAAAGTGGATCTATGTAACAGTATATGTGTCAATATTCAAAAGAAACTCCATCACAACCTGGGAAAAATATATATCAGAGTGATCACTCAACCCAGGGTCTTCTTACCAATCCCAATGCAGTACAAGTCTAACCATGTGAATAGATGTCCTAATGTCGAACATGGAAGAAACCACTTGATTATCGGTCAATGAAATAAACCATTAACAAGTGTGCAGGAAATCACCATTGATTTCAATGATTCCCCAAGGTACCCTAGTACATTCCAGTGAATGTGAATAGATGAGCTGAAGTCGAACATTCATGGAATCAACCGATTAGGGGTCAATGATGTAAACCCATTGTCGAAAGCGAGGAGGCATGCCATTGAGGCAGGCAGGTCCCAAGGTACTAACTGGTTTCTAAGTCTAGTTCCCGGATAATGTGTTGAAGTCGACAGGAATAGACTTGTTGCAGGAGGGCCTTGATGCATCCCCCATCAACGACACAAAACTGACACAGAGATGTAAAATGGTAGATCAAATGAACATGGACTGACATGGGTATTGAAACAAGATATTTTTTATGGCTGACTCTCGAGGCTGATACTTTCCTTGAACACTGAGGCACAACAACAGAAACATGACATGGACCAAAACATGATGATGCAATGGATACTGTGACTTTCGTCGGGTGACCCAGAGTAAGAAAACTTATAGGATTGGTTCAGTGCAGAGGTTTTGTAGATTAAAATGCATGCAAAGACAAAGTGTCGTGTTCAAGGGCGACCGTAAGAGTGACTGGTGATGTTTTCAAAAACTACTTGGCTTGCTTCCTTCAATTTTCCCCCATCCAGATAGACGAGTACCTCTTTTTAATTCAATGAGCTCGAGGAGAGTAACACATGCTTGATATAACTCACCTTCGGTAAGTCCCTCTTTCGTTGTTTAATGAACTGGAAGAAGTAAGGGTTCTGTCCCATATGGGCCCTTCAATGTATGATTGTTTAACGAGTCCATAGAAGGTAAACTCGGTGGCTTTTCATATTTAGAGAGTCTGAAAATGACTTAAAGATGACTCCAGTGTTGTCATTTTTCATAATGTTAGTCTTGCGAGGCTAAAAAAGAAATAAATTATCACTCGAAAGATGCCCTTTCAAACCTTTTAACGAGTGGGAAAGGAAGCAAGATTACTCGACAATATTTTCATGTTTAGAGAGTCTGAAAAGAGCTTAAAGAGGACTCTAGGAGGTTCCTTTATCGTGTATCCATGCGAACCCGAAAAAGAGATAAAAGGTTGCTCGGTTACATTCTCATGTTTTTACGAACGCGAGAAAGAACAAAGAATAAGTTTGGTACTCTACTCCCAGCTTGAAAGCTAGTGGCTTAACTCTAGAATGATCATCAAAGGCTGGAGACATGCCCCCCAAGCTTCAATTCAGTCATCGACTTTGAGGTTGTTACCAATTTTTGTACTAGATGGAGAAAAAGGATAAAGGTAGATGAAATGAAGGTTCAAATATGAGACCTAACAAAAGACTCGACTCGACATCTATGAGATCTGGTGAAAGAATAGACCTAATAGGAGAGATGAATGTTTTATTTTTTAACGAGCTTGACACAGGAAAAGAACTATGCTCAAGGCTCTGGGTTCAGTCCCCAGATTTTTGTTTCATTTTTTAACGAGCTTACTACAGAGAGAAAAACTATGCTCATAGCCTCTGTTTCATTTTTTAATGAGCTTACCATAGAGAAGAAAAATTATTCTCGTTAACTCGTCTTGATCATGGCTTCCAAAAGGATAATTCTCTAGAAGGACACCATGTCAAGGGAAAAAACTCAGTCATGGCTTCCAAGAGATCTTCACTAGATGGAAGAACAATGCTCTAGAAGGAACACATGTCAAGGGCTGTGATAGGGGTAAGGAGATCAGGCTCCAATAGTCCTACCAAAGATATCACCAAGTCAACTACTGGATCTAAGTCATCTTCATCGGCAGCTGAAGGCATGGGAGATAACGCCACATAATTGACCTGTGGCATGGGTGATACTGACTGCATATAAGAACTGTTTAGGGAGGTCATTGGGTTGGTAATCAAGCTAGGACCAATGAATGAAAGTAGTCACCATTCTTCCATCGTGAGGGAAATATATCACATGAAAGAGAGTGGACACAATAGATTTCATGGCATAGACATAATCTCTCCCAAGGAGTAAATCGAAATCCAAGAGGTCCTGGACTACCATAACATCAATAAAGACATTTTTCCCTTCCAAAGTTATGGGAAAATGGGGAAAGATCCCTAAAGGGTGACTGATTCTTCTGTTAAAATCAAACAAAGTCTGGGTAATTGACACAAGATGAGGATAACCCAAAGCTTGACAAGTAATAGAGGACAAAATACTAACAGATGAACCTTCATCTATCATCGCATGAGGAACATCTCGACCACAAACCTATACTGTAATCTTGAAAGGAATGTGAGAGGGAAGACAAGGTCCAGTTATCACACCCCAATCAAAAAGGATGGCCTCATTACTTGGAGGGGTTTTCATAGGAGAAGGAGGAATGCCCCCAAACACGGTAGATCTTGTATCAATGAGAAAAATGTGGGCAGAATCTGGTTTACTCTCTAGCAGGAGAGTAAGATCGATGGATAATGACATCAAATCGATCACTTGGATTTCATTCTCCAAGGGGAGAATGGGGTCTATAGGTGGAAACGGATTGACCACTTGGGTTGCACCCTCTAACGGGAGAGTGGGATTGACTAAAGATGGGATCAGATCAACCACTTTGTCAACTGGTTCAACTAAGGATGTGACCAGATTGACAACATGATCAACCAAACTGACCAATGAAGGGACCGAAGTAACCACTTTGGCACTCATCAGAGGAGGAGTGGGATTTACCATGTTGGTTCTCTTCAAATGAAGGGTGGGACTGCCCAATGATGGGACTAGATCAGTCACTTGGGTTTCACTTTTCATATGAGAAGTGGGGTTGATCGATGATGGAACTAGATCAAATACCTTGGTTAGTGGTTCAATCGAGGATCAAACTAGATTGACCACCTGATCAACTGGACTGACCGGGGATGGGACCAAATTGACCATTCCATCAACTAACAATTGGCTGGGGGAAATCTTACGATAACTAGTTGGAAGTTGAATCTTTACCAAAAGAGAAGAAGCCTTTTCCATACGAGGAAAAAGGTGAGAGTAATGATCGCCTTCATATAACATACAAGGAAATTTGATAGTTGTCTTCTTCTTACCAGCCTTAATGTCACTACTTAATGGGGTATCACCAACATGTCCAGAAGGGGCCGATGACATGGAGGGCCACATTTCTAAGACCTTGGGAATACCAGGGCAATCCCTCAGAAGGTGGTCACCCTTACAAATACTGCAAGGGAATTTGGGTTTCAGATTCTTCATTTTAATATTGTTGACCTCATCAACACTCCCATTACTATTAATGGTAGCTAGTGTTTTGGATCCAACATCTGATATGGTTGGAGGCACGGTCCTTTTTGGGTTCTTCTTCTTCTTATATTTATGTTTCTTCTTCTTCTTATCAACCTGGCTACTTGATTTATAGCTTTCACTAAGTGAAGAAGGATAAATGGAAGGAGACCTGACGGGAGAAAAAGGAGAAAGGTCGACATGAGGTTGATGTGTGGGTGGTGTGCTTACATCTGAAGCACCTTCATTAGAGATCATCGTAGTGGAAAACAACCATATATGTAACCCAATTGTGAGACCTAGAAGGCTCAAAGTTGCAATGTAAGGAGGACCAACATTTTCGTAAGAAGGAAAAACAAAGGGTTACCCTGGAAAAGGGGTTCCTTCATTGGTCATTTTGGGAACTGATGCCATAAAAATAAAGATCCAATCTAGATTCTGCTAGGGAGAACAAACAACACATGCTAAAAATCTAGTAAGCAAGCAAGAAAATAAAACCTTCTCACAATGAGCACACTAGTTGGTGATGAAATCCAACGTCGTGGCAACAAAGTAAGAATGGGCTGAGACAGAGTGGGTGGAAAATTTATGTTGATGACTTGCTTAACGGACTTACACCTTGGTGCAAGCTCCGACACATAATCGTGGGTATACCCTCCAAGGAGCCCAAGTGAGTCTGGCCAACGTCGATTCGAAATACCATGAAGACTTGCCCCTCCATATTCACCTTGTGTAAAGACCCTAAAGAGATAGGCCACTAAGGTTACCAACTACAACAGTAATGTCTGGGGAAATAGTCGACAGTCTGATCCACATGCAAGGGCAGTGTATCTAGCCTAAAATCAACTTGAAAGGATTCCACTCATCATTGTGGGTATACCTTCAAGCGACCCCCATAATACACGCAATATCTACACCAAGACCAACAAAAGGTGAGTAACTCTGCCAATCTTAATGTGACCTCAGGTTTGACCCTTGTGTGAGAAGGGCTTCTCGAAAAAAAATGTAGCAATTGGATTTCATCACTCCCTAAAAAAAGATTCTATGTTTGTTTGCATCTTTGGAAATTTATCTTTCACGCCTATTCCAAAGCCCTACAACTAATCTGATGTAGGTTTTCTACCAGAAAATATAAAAATGTCTAATCAATTTTTAGTTTAGCGCTTTATTTTTAAGGCCGTTGTTACTCAAAAGGAAAATGGTGTGGAAAATATGGTGTTTTGACCGACTCTAAATTTATGCAAAGAGATGAATATGCAATCTTTTCATTTCGATGAAATCTATGCTACGAGAAGGAGAAAACATTCATCATTATAGATGCACAATGTCCCAAAAAAGCCAAAAACCATGCAATTCCGCTACTTCAAATGCAATCTAGTTTCACTACCCAAAATAAAAAATGCATATATGTTCTTTGTTTTATTATGATGTATACAAAAATTAAATACAAAACCTTCAATGCTCCACTACTTTCAATAAGGAGAAAGAGTGCTATGAAGATGCAAAAGACACGAAGCAAAAGGGATACAAACAAAGCATGCACTCAAGGAAGTGAGGTATGAAAGAAAACAAGTAGAAACTTTTTCTAAAAATAAAGAACACCATCAAGGATTCTAAAACCAATCAAGAATTCAAGGAATACAATAAAATGCAGAGAAGAATCCAAGAAAAGATAGGGAGAAAGAAAAATCACTCAAAATTGTCCTGACAAAAAGAAGCTGGAAAAGGCAATTTCACATTTCTAAAAATGGTTTCAAGCTCCAATAAATACAATAGGGAGTGATAAGAATAAAAAACATCAAAAACCAATCCAAACAACTTCACAAACCAACCACAAACTCTGGGTAAAGATCTCTACAAAAAAGGTTGCAAAAGACTGAGCAGAAGAAGGCAAAAGCTCTGAAAAAAGAGACTAGCGCTCCCCCAGAAGGGTGCACAGAGTGTTGAAACATTACCTAATACACTATATGGGAGCACTGGCGCTCTGGTATGGCCTACAAGGGGGCGTTGAGCCACCCATAAATTCAAAAAATAGTCAAAAAAGGAAGAAAAACTCACCCAGAATGCACAAAAATTTGTGAAATTGCTAGTGAAGGTAGGAGAAGGCAAATGGATGATGAAAAAATAGTAAAAGTGATATGAAAGGTGGTAAAAGGGCAGGGAAAAACCAAGGAAATACAAAAAGGAGTCCCTCCCTAGTGGATTCACCAATTTCTGTTACAGGAAAATCCCCTTGCAGACAAGTGGATTTCCTCTTGGATACTAGACCCCTATAACCAAGACAGAAAAGTGCTAATATGGACACTAACATTCCTTTTAATGAAGCTAAAATATTCAAGGAAGAAGAATAAATAAAGGTAAATACCTTTACCGACGTTTTTCCTTGCTCGTTCCAAGTTGATCTTGATATCCAATTTCTTCAGAAGGTCCTGCAATACAATGAGTAGCAACAATGAAACATACTTCCTACTCTACCATGATAAACTTCATAATAGATCTATCAAAAGAAACAAATTCATGAAAAATACACAAACTTAAAGGGAACAGGCCAAGCACATATTTATATTAATTAAAACAAAGCAAAGAGATTACAACCATAGATGTAGATGCAACATCTTCACCAAGCTCTCTTTGTCTAGACCCTTGCTCAAAAGTTCCACGATCAGAATGACTATAACTTTCACTGATAAATCTCCCTTATGAGATCATAAGTTTGATGCCTCTAAAATCCATATGCTTTTACCATGAGAAGGCCTCCTTATATAATCTTGGAGAGACCCAACCAACTTATATATTATTGGGATAGGTTGAGGATATTTCTCCTTCAGTTTTGGATCCTCCCTAAGATCTAGCCTTGACCTCAAATTCGAATCCAACTGATTTCCAAGATGAAGGGAATTTTTCCCTGATTTTCCAAAACAACCCAAAATTTGCTCAAATAGACCAACACTCCCCCAAAAGGGTGCACAAAGCATTGCAATGCTCCCCCAAAGGAGGGCACAGATCGTTGGCACTCCTTGACAGTGGGCATGGGAGCACTACCCAAAATTCCTTCAAAAAATCCCAATGCTTCCCCAGAATGGTTTCTTGAGTGTTGCAACGCTCCCCCAAAGAAGGTTAGGGAGCATTGGCACTCCCTCACAGTGGGTAAGGGAGTGTTTCCCTTCAAAAAAAAATTTTAAGTGGTCTTTTGCATGGTAAAATCTTTGTACTCTTTTTCATGTGATTTCTCCTTAAACCATTCTTTGAAGGTGTCTTAAGTGTCCTTGTGATGTCGTTAGAGACACGACATAGGAAATATGACAATATGATGTTTGCGACACTTGCAACACTGACGATGACAACACTAGGCCATCATTGTAATGAGTAATTTTGATGTGTAACAAGGCGTTATAGCATCCTGTTTCCTTTTTCAGTAGAGCATTGAGGGATGTAGAAATGAGATATGATATCATGGAGAAGCAGGCATATTTTTTGGTCAAATCCCTCAGGGATTTAAAAATATATGTTATTCATTCAAAGATTGTTGCATATGTTCCCTCGTCCTTAGTAAAAGAGATATTGATCCAGCCTGACATAGATGGGAAGAGAATCAAATGGATTGCTAAAATTATGGAATTGGAGCTTGAAATAAACTCTACTAAATTGGTGAAAGGCCAAGGTTTGGCCAGGTTGTTGGCTGAATCAAATTGCTAGGCTTTGGGGGTTAATTTCATGAAAATAAACTTAGAAAATCAGCAAGTTGATATTGTTGATAAAGACTCTCATGTCAGCCTCAACTTGGAAGAATTCACCTGGTATAAAGACACCATATATTTTCTACAATATTTACGTCCTCCTGATGGTTTAGATAAGAACAAGGTGAGAGATTTGAAGCTCAAAGCAATAAAATATTGTCTCATTGATCAAGTTTTGTATTGGAAAGATCCTCTTGGAGTTCTGTTGAGATGTCTAGACCCATAGGAGGCCCAAAAATCTATCATTGATTTTCATGACAGCTTATGTGGGGGGCATCATTTCTGGAGGACCACAGCTTATAAGATCCTCAGAGCTGGGTATTTCTATCCTAGCCCTTTTACTGATGTTTGTGCAAATATTAGAGCTTGTGTCAAATGCCAAAAGTTTTATGGAAAGAAGCAGCTCAAATCTTTGCCTCTGAAACCTATGGTGGTTTCTGGACCTTTTTAACAATGGGGTCTTGACTTCATTGGAGAAATCCACCCAACCTCAAGTGGTCATCATAGGTGGATTTTGACTACCACTGAGTATTTCACCAAGTTGGTAGAATCCATTCCTACAAGAAGTTCCTCCCACGAGGTAATCATTAGCTTTCTTGAGGATAACATGTCCATATTTGGTTGTCCAAGCAGGATTTTTATAGACAACACTTATTCCTTTAAAGATGAACCATTAATCAAGTTCTATGAGTAGTATGGGATTACACTAATCCATTCTACTCCTTACTATCCCTAAGGAAATGGTTTGGAAGAGTCCTCTAAGAAGAGACTCATAAATATCATCAAGAAATTGTTAGAAGACAACAAGAAAGCATGGGAATTAAAGCTGAAATTTAATTATGGGTTGACAAAGTCACAACAAAGAGGTCACTTGGTGTTTCCCCTTTTTAGCTTGTATATGGGGTTGAGGCTATTTTTCCTACTCATCTTTCCTTGCCTGTGAAAAAATTCCTTCAGGACTACCAAGGAGAACCTAATGATATGGTTAGGAGGATACAACAACTAGTAGAAGTACAACAGGCTAGGGAGTAGCTACTTGATAAAGCTCAGGATCATCAGCAAAAGATAAAACAAGCCTTTGACAAGAGGGAAAGAAAGGGATATTTTCAGCTGGGGGATCTAGTGCTCAAGTGGGATGCCCCCAAGAAACACAAAGTAAAACATGGTAAATTTGAAGCCTTATGGATTGGTCCTTTCAATATTTTTGAGGTATTTTCAAATAACACCTATAAGTTGTAGAGATAGGAGGATTCTGAAGTTTTTGGTGGCCCTGTCAATGGGAACTTTCTGAAAAAATATTTTTCTTAAGCCATGAATATCTTTCCACCATTGTAATTACCACTTCATTTTTATTTTTTGTTTGAATAAGAGACTCCATGACCCAAAGGCTAAGACACTGGAACTCCGCTTTCTTGGAAGCTTGCAGGGAGCATGCCATCCCTATGGAGCCAATGTTATCACATGAAATTCTCTAGAGTCACAAGTAACAACTATGAGAACAACCAAGTGGGCAAGTGCAGTTTGCAGTGAAAGAGATCCTCTCTGAAGTTCAATATAGTGCTATCTCCAAGCACAATTGGAGGGATTCCATAGTTAGTATGTGGATAAATCTTTGGTGGGGGAACTAAAATAACCGATGTGCCCATATCAAATATCACGATTGGATCAACAGTCACCAATCATTTCGATGTCATAAGTTGCGTGGGTGTTAAAATCCAAAGGCAGGCCGAAATCCAAACTGCAGTATTGCGAAAAGGCTACATGGCAGAATATAGTGCATATCGGGCCCGAAAGCAGTGTGGGTCCAAACCACTTTTGACTGCCTCGAAATCACGTGCGTGTATAATGTTGTATCCAACAATGATAGGTGGTCTCCCACTAGTTGTCCAGCCATGCTCCAATCCCAAGAAGGATTCAATTAATGAAAAAGGACTGGTAGTTGAAACCTCATCTTAGTCCATCAATAGGAATCTTGGAAGCTATGGCCAAGGAGACAAAATTGTCAGCCCAAGATACCACGATGGATGATTTCTTCTTGCATGCCCATACTGATTTGAGCTTGCATCTGACAAGAGGAAACATGCACAATATGACAAAAGGATTCTCAGACAAAAATCCTTGAATGGGATGGCCAGATCACACTCCTGGCAGTTGTGGACTGATCCAATTATAAATAGATTAGTTTAAGTTTTTGTTATGGTCATCGAATGGTTGAGAAGAGCTCCCTATTTTGTAATATTTTGATAACAAAGTTGTTCTCTGGTTTTGTATGAGACTTGATACTTTTGCATTAATAGAAGTTAGTTTCTTTCATCATCTTGTTTAATCTTTGTTGAAACACTCGTGCAAGGAGGATCTAGGTGAGGGTTGTAGTTGTATTGTAATGTAGGTTTGAGTATAGTATTGTTGTGACATGTTTCAGTATTTTATTTGTTGCCTCATTCCCTCTTATTCTAAAATTCTCATGCATGGAAGATCCAGATGATTTGTTGTAGTCACATGGTAATGGTGGTTTGATTATTATGTTGTTGTGATATATTTCAATGTTTGAAACTTTATTTAAAGAGTTTTCTTGTGCCTAATTTTTTATTCACCAAGTTTCTTGAAGGTCGGATTCTCATGGAAAAATTGTCTAGTTTTCTCACTAAGTCTTCCTACTGCTCACCTTTAACCTTAAATCCTTGACTGAATTTAATGAGGACCTTATTTCCCTATGCATTTCTTGTCCATTTTTTGTGTTAAAACATTCTTGTACTGAGCTTTGTCCATTTGACCTCCATTCATAAACCTACCTCCACAAATATTTCGATGGGTACTGGGCTTATCCTCTTGTAATCTGAGGGTGACTCTCAATGTTAACAGAAGGGATATTTGTCCAAGAAGAAATCATAGAGATAGAAATATCTCATATCTAATACATTCAAAGGAACAACACACTCTCTGGGATGGAAAGAATACTTTTCTCAAAAGAAAAGAAAATCAAGCGGAACAATATCCAGACTCTAGGTTTGCATATCAGGTTTGATATTTTTGTTTCTTATTAAGTGTTGCAATCCTTTAGGTTTTATTAATGATAGGAACAAATGAATACTTAGTAGCATTTACTATTAATATAAATTCTTATTGCACTTAATTGCAATATGAACTAACATCTCCTCTAGGAGATATTTCTTGTTCTTGTTCTCAAGAAGGACACCTTGGTAATGCTATAATGAATTACCATGAAATTGATATGTTCTTATAGAAACTCTTATTCTATTGGAAATGATTTTTCNNTATAGAAACTCTTATTCTATTGGAAATGATTTTTCTCTTGTTCTTCTTGTTTCGGGCAGATTATCCTTCGTATTCCAAGAAGGTTACCATAGAAATAAAGACTTGAAAGGACTCAGAGCGAGTTAGTGAGAAGGAAGACGAAAGGTTTCGTGACACTTTTCAGAATGCATAGGGGCATGCAACAGATGGAAGCATGGTTCTAGGATTATCTCAGTTAGAGGGATTTGATGGAATAATTTGAAAATAAGGATCTTGTAGGCTTCATGTCAAGTTGTAGGACTTTGTGTCGAGTTGTAGGCTTCATGTCAAGTTGTATTCCTTTGTGCTGAGTAGTAGGCTTCATGCTAAGTTGTATACCTTATTCTGAGTTATAGCCTTCATGTCGAGTTGTAGGCTTCATGCCGAGTTGTAGGATTCATGTCGAGTTGTAGGCTTTGTGCCAAGTTGTAGGCTTCATGTTGAGTTGTAGTCTTCATGGAAAGTTGTAGGCCTTGTGCTGAGTTGTAGGATTTATGTCGAGTTGTAGGATTTATGTTGAGTTGTAGGCTACTCCAATGAGATGGTATGGTATTCTGAGTTGTTGCTACACCAGTGAAACATTCTGGTACACTAGTGGCGTAGTCGAGAACCTATATGGATTTGATGGTGTTTCTCGTAATATGATCTGGGTGATCATGAGATATCTTGTGTATCTCTAGTGATGTTATCGGTCTGCAAGACCATGTAGGTATTACCCATGCCATGTGAGATGGATGGATAATTATGATAGTAATGATGATATGCATGACATGGATGTATCCATGGGTGAGCACATCATGCGGGTGTATCCCATGACGATGATGGTGACACACACTATGAGGTGTAGCTCTAGTGTTTTCTAGTGGGTTGTGGCCCCTAGATGATATTGACAGGTCCACATGGGTGTAGCCATCTGTGACGTAATGATGCTACCAGTCACATAGTTTGCGTAAACATGAAGAGAGGATCATGGCATAGTGAGTAAGGTTATGAAAACCATAAGGGAACATCATGGTTAAATACCTCCCTATCTAAGAGGGAGTTTTGATGTTTTAGTAGCTACAAGATGTATTAACCTCCATGGATAAACCTTTGAATAGAATAGAATATTCCATAATAAACAGAAAACCTAAATAGATGTACGAAAAACATGGAAGACAAGTCATCTCAGTAGAATAAGTAATATTGAATTATTATATGCAGAAAAGGACAGGTCGTCCCTACTTGAAGATACACTTATTCACCTGGCCAGATTAGTATAAATAGAAGGAAATTTAACTCATTTGGAAAAACACACACTCACTCAGTTGGTGCACATATCTTAAAAGTGCAATAGAAGCAGAAGTAGTGCACAATTTTGGAAGAGGAGAAGCATCATCTGCAGTGGTGCAACACACTCTTGTTCATCCTTTTTGGTACTCTTACTTTTGCGTTACCTTGGAGAAGATGCACTATCTTGGTTTATCTATTAGTTCTAGTGTGGCTTCCTAGAATCATTTTATCTAGAAAAGGTTATGGTGCTCAGGGGTGGCTTTGTGCCTATGGTTGGGTGAAAATGGTGTAGCATTGTCTATGGTGAAACAAGCACAATATTATGACAAAAGGTTCATAAGATTTTGGATTGTGGTTTCCAAAAGGGAATGATATATCTCTTACAACCCACACAAATGTAGATTGGGCAGGTAGCATTGATGCTAGAAGAAGTACAAGTTGAGAAGATTTCTACTTGGATGATTGTATGGTATCTTGGTTGAACAAGAAATAGTCTCTAGTATCATTGTCCACAGCAGAAGCATAGTATATTGCAGCAACAACATGTTGTACATAGTTTCTATGGATGAAGCAAACTTTGCAGGACATACCGGTGGAATATGACGCGCCTATTTCGATATTCTATTATAATTCCAGTGCTATAAGTATCTCTAAAAATCCAGTGATGCATTCCAAGACGAAACACATTCCGATCAAGTTTCCCTTTCTACAAGAACAAGTTATAGAGAAGAACATCAAGGTAGAGTGTGTTGGTACAAAAGAGCAGATTGCAGATATCTTCACCAAACCTCTTCCAAGGGAGACTTTTGAGTATCTTCGACAAAAACTTGGAGTAGTTTCATCCCCACAGTGAATTCGTTTTGAAAGAATTGAATTATCTTTTAATGATTTTTATCAAAGATGCACGTGAGGAAGCACCATGAAGAGAAACATATGTAGATTTCAAAGTCTTACTGATAGGGGGATTATCCCCAAGGAGAATTCATCCTTTTCCATTGATGTCAAAGGGGGAGAGAAGAACAAAGGCATGGAAGAGAAGAGGCATGAAGACAGGGGGACCCAACACATGAAGACAGGGGGATTCAACATGAGCATGAGTGTTTCCATGGTTGTGTATAAATGTTTTCATCAATGCCAAAGGGGTAGATTGTTGAAATATTAATTATCGAAAAATATTAATTAATTATTGTGGCGATAATTAATTATTGAGATTATTTGTCATTGATGTTAACCCTTGAACAAAGTTTCATGTCGAAGTAAAGTAGAAGTAAATAGAAGATAATTAATTATTGCAGGGATAATTAATTGTTGTAGGAATAATTAATTATTGGAGAGATAATTAATTATTACAAGGAAAAGAAAACTAGAGTGAACATAATATAATAGGTTGCATGTGAGTTTCATCCTATCATGAGTTGCATGCCATTAAGTAATTTCTCCTATATAACACATAGAATATTCCATTACAAATCACTTATGTCTATTCACCTCTGAGCATACAAGTTGGATATATGAGGCAGCGAGTCGAGGTCAGAGAAATCCAGTGAAGAAAGGAGTTTGCAGGAGTTGAGAGTATGGAGAATGGGTTTCATACAGGAATTCCTTGATTATACCCACGCATTTCAGGAGGAAATGCACATACATCCGCGACCTGAAGTGAGGGAAAACACAGATACCTGTGGGCATACAGTATACACAGTCGTAGACCTGTGAGGAAACGTTGTGGAAGATCAGGGATATGAAAGCTCAGGTCATATACAATATGAAGATATGTTTTCATGGGTGTGTTAAGGAGTTTTTTTTAATAAATCAGGAACAAGTTTGTCTCAATCATTCATAAGCTATTGATTTGGAGAATTCTCTTATGGATTTTGGCATGAGGAATAAGTGGTTGTAGTATTGATGAGATATTGATATCAGCAGTAGCAACAATAGAGGTTTCAAAAGCAGAGGTAGTGACAAGGTTGTCTGCAATTCTATTTCAGGGTGGTTGGACGAGGAAAGGAAAGGGGGTTGTAGCCTCCTTCTGATTTGAGTCGGATAAACTAAGGAGTTGGAGCTTTCTTCAAGTTGTAGATTATAAATAGGGGGTTGGAGCCTCCTTCCAGTTGTAGCTGGAGAAATAGGAAGTTGGTGCTTCCAATATATGTACTCTTTGACCAATAAGAAAAGCATTATGTGGTTTTTTGCCGCATTGGGTTTCCACATAAAACTTTGGTGTATTGTGCTTATGTTTTTATTTATGGTACTGATGCTATATTGAATGTTGACTGAATATTATTGAAGATTTATATTTTTATTAAAGAAATAAAAGTACTAATACTAATTCACCCCCCCTCTCAGTATTCCAACAAAATTTATGCATTCTTCAAGACTTGGTACGTGAGAATTTGGTAAAAGAGATTTTTTTAGTGGAGGTTTAGTGGGAAACTTTAAGACAGATAAGACAACTAGATTACTAATGGAAAATTATCATTGGCCTAGTTTTCCTAGAGAAAGTAAGTAAGTTGTGTTGACATGTAGAGTTTACCATATGGAAAAGTGTACAATTTATAACATAGGATTATACATTACATTACCAATACTAAATATACATTGGGAATATGTATCCATGACTTCCTATTGGATCCACCTAAAATTCAATGAGGGTTTGATTCTTTATTTTTTTATGGTTGATAGGTTTTCAAGGACATGTTTCATTCCTTGTAACAAGACTAGTGATGCGACTTATTTCACGGATTTTATATTCAAGGAAGTGGTGTAACTACATGGATCATTAAAAACCATTATATCAAATCAAGAAATGATATTTTGTATCCATTTTTTAAAACATTTTGAAGAGTCTAGGGAAAAAAAATACAATAAAGTTTAGTATATCACCCAAATATAGATGGCTAGAATGAGGCTCTAAAATAAACTTAAGTGGGTATATTGAGGTACTTGGTTAGAATTAAGCCAAAACAACGGGATACAGTTTAGGAACAAACATAATTCTCATATAATGGTTTTATGAATAGGTCAATTAGAATATGGCATCATGGATGGACATAATGTATGTAGTTGTGAGATTCGTTGATTACTATAGGAGATGAAAATAAATGAGGTTGTTGAAGCATTTTTAGAATAGATGAAGGAAGTGTATGAAAGTATGTTTTTTTGTCAATGGAGAAAGAAGAATAAAAAATGTGAAATGGATCTAACCATTTTTATTGTGCATATTGATCAATAAGATAGAAACATACTACAAGTTGTCTTATGCCATAAATAAACATCTACATTTGATAAATATGTTGGACAAACATATTCGCACCGCTTACAACCTACACAATCTTTTGTTCTTGGAAGAAACAAAATTTTATTAGCTCTACAAACTCATATATATGCATTGGGTACAACCACTACATATATCATAAATTTTGACCAAATGTGCCATTGGATATCCATTAGCTAGTAAAAAATTTCAATTAGATAAGATCATATATAAACAAATATTTTAATATATGCCCAATAAACATGTCTAATAACAAGGTTTTATGAACATAAAACAAATCAATAATTGTACTATCAATTATATTTGGAACCGATATGGTAATATTTTGTATTTTTCAATGGGGTGGATATTTGGGAGGGTTCACACATACATAATTGTTTTTAGGCATAGTGTAAATCTAACTTATCAATAGGAAGGGGTGGGAGGGCCCAACAAGGGAAGGGATTTGAGGGAGGAGTTAACCCACCAACCATAACCATATTTAGGAAAAGGCATTCATTCATTGGGATAGAAAGTGAACACCCCACCATATATATTTGATTGATCAATATTGATTTAGCAGGCAGAAACCACTCTTAACAGCGCTTGCAGCTCACTCTCTGCTCCCCTATTGACTAGTGTAATCATTTGCTTCATATCGACCCAAACCTCACTTCCAATATAGCCATCCATACCCTTTCATATTGGTAATATATGTGAAAGTTGTTGGTGATACCTTTTGGACTCATAAACATGTCAACAACCTTTATGTGGCTCATGGATGTTATCTTATGACCATTCACCAATAGGTTTTTGTTCATGTATCTTATGATTCCATTATATGTTCTAAAACATAGAAAGATGTTTTTTGACATATTCAACTAGTGTTGTATAATTTGTACAAGCATTAATTGTATGTTCACCTAAACAAATGTTCCTTTTCCATGGAGAATATCAGTTACATGACTATGTAGTCAATGAGAATAGAGTACATGTCAAATCATAGATAATATAAGTCAATGGAGACTATATAACTATCCCAATCATCTTTGATATCAATAAAAAAATTCAACTGGATAAATTCTATAAAATATTTGTGTTAGGATTCCCATGTTCCATGTTATCTAAACCAATTTATTTGGAGAAATGCCAAAGAATTATTCATGTAGACACATGTATAAATAAACCTTCAAATAACTAAAGTGATGACTCTAATTCATCCATATATTAAGCCTTTTTTTATTTATGCCAATTGTTTTAAGTTTCCATTGATGAATCAAAGTGTGTTATGGAAGTAGTCATAATCCAATTTGACCATCTTTTCACATATTTTTCATAGACATTCAACAATTTCATATGAAAACACTTTAAATATGATCATGAGTGTATGTTATTACCCAAGTAGTTTGATCAATGAAAGCATTATATTCTAGGAAAGGATACTATCATTTACCATGACCAATAACCTTTTCAATTTGTTTGAGCATAGTGAAAATTGTGTAGATTTATATAATTGAAGCAGATAACAGTTCTGCTTGGGAGTCAAGAATAAGCATGATTCCAACAATCCTATTACAAAATGCTCATGTTATGATGAAGAAACACCATGGGTACTTTCAGAGCAGCTATCGATTTGAAAAAAAAATAGAAATTATGGTAGATTCATTTCTAAGTGTATAAGTAAATAGGAAATTAACATATACATAAGATAACGATAGAATGTAGTGTATAAATAATAATAAATAAATTAACCAAGGTTTGAATGAAAAATATAAACTACAGAAATAAAAACATGATCACATGGGAATCCCACTTAGAGAGACTAGAGATGTTTTCATCAAACAATACAATCTATTATTGTTATAAGAAAGCACAACATTTCTCTATCACTATAAAGGAACGAGCTTGTTATTTGTGTGAAAAAATTAAGGGTGGTTGTGAGGCCAATGATACTATAAATTATGAAACAACTAATCATATTACAATGATAATATGAGTACATATTTATCAAATTTAGAGTATAAATGATCTGTATTTTATGAGTAGAAAAAAATGAATACATATTATTAACAGGTGCTTAACACAAAATAATAGAGATATAGTAAAACTTGTTTTCTATTCAATAACGAAATAAGTTGAAACTGTAAAATGCAGCGGAAACAAGCTTGTTGGAATGGTGGCGGCTTATCTCTGAGAAGAGATGTGACGGTTGCACGCATTCGCAAGAATAATATTACAATGAGGCCCTGAAGGCATTTTTACAATAAACAAGAATGCCCAAAAACCTAGACATCCAAAAACCTAACCCTAGGATATGAAGCGCCAAAAGTCATGTGGGCCCCATTTGGGTAAGTTAGTACATCAACTTCCTGAGGTCGTAACTTTTGCATACGATCTTCGTTTTAAGAGTGTGATAGCCCATTGGAAAGGTATCGTCAAGGATATTTATTTTGGGGGATCAATCATGCCTTTGGATATCTTTAGGGATCTCAATCTTGAAAAACCTTCATTTAGGCCCTCAAAATGGCCCCGGAAGTTAAAACTGCTAAAAATAGTAAATTGCCAAAATTGTTAGAAAACTGTTTTGAGCTAGTTGGAAAAGGTGGGTGGCCACTGATATCCATCTGGATCAATCCTCCCTCCTTAGGAAGCAATGGTCTCCATTTCTTTGAGGTCCCCCATTAGATGAGGAAATTTCTGCTAAATTTGACCCCGGGTGAGCCACTTGCCTTTGTGTAGGAGTTGCCCTGCTTTGATGACTCGATAAAGTTGGATCCTTTGTTGTCGAGTGCCCTTGATCTGTGTGTACACAATCTTATCATTGGATTCCTATTGTATGCATTCGGGGTTGATCTATGTTGGTGTCAGTTGTTCTGCTACTTTTGAGGTGTCCAATAATGGTGGGAAATAAGGGCGAAGAAGATCCACGTTGAACACTGGGTGTAGGCCAAGGAAAGGAGGAATGTTGAGCTCAAAAGAATTATCCCACACGGCCTTGGTGATAGTGTATGGCCCATAATAGAGTGGGTGAAGCTTCCGATGGGGTCCTGTAAGGTGTTATTTCTGCAAGTGAAACCAAACTTTGTCGCCCACCTGGAACTTATGTGGCACCCGATGTTGAGCATGGCATTGTTTGTACTTGTCATTGGAGTTCTGTAGGATATCCTGAACCTGTTGGTGGATGTGTTGGATGCGCTCAATGAACTAGGTGTCTTTTCTCAGCTTCAGTTGGAGAAGGATATGAGTCAGTCGAGGTGACTGCAAGGGGAAGTGCAACATCTATGGGACCCAATGGTTGGAATCCCAACCCCACCTGAAAGGGGTTGTGGCCAGTTGAGCTATGCAGGGCTTGATTGTAGCTATGATGGACATAGGGAAGGCTCTCATCCCATGTGTGAGGGTTATTTGAATTATACATGGGAAGGATATGCACAATCATTCGATTTACAACCTCAGTTTGGCCATCTGTCTGGGGGTGGAGGGTCATGGATTTGGTGAGCTTAGTGTCCAGCAGTGACCAAAGGCTCGACCAAAATGTGATGATAAATCTACGATCTCGATCTGAGACAATGGTTTGTGGGATTCCAAAATGTACCTAGACTCGTTCAAAGAAGATCTTGGTAGTGGCCTCTGTTGTGATGCTCTTCTTCCAGGCAACCATAATTGCCATCTTAGAAAAGCGATCAACAACCACAAAAACATGGTCATTTCCCCGCTTGGTGGATGGGAGGCCCGACATGTGATCCATTGAGATGGATTCCCATGGCCTATTAGGAGTAGGAAGAGGGGTGTACAGGCCCTGTTTCTTAGTGGTCGGTTTGGCAATAGCACAGGCAGTGCATGACCTAATATACTTGTTGATCTCCTGTCAAAGTTTCAACCAGTAGAAATGTTTCTGTAGGATCACCACTTTCTTTTGGATGCTGAAGTGTCTTGCACCCAACTGTAGTGGGCTTCCCAGATCATCTTCACTCGCTCACTTGATGGAACACATATATGGCCCAGATGACACAACAACCGATCCTAAAGATGGAAATTATCGACAACTGTGTTTGCACCCAACATTTGGTAGGTGGTGGTAAAGTCAGGGTCTGTCTCATAGAGTTGGGGCCATCCAAATGTCTCATGGCCACAAGATTCTATCGCCATGGTGAGTGTCGCGACTGGTGATCTGCTGAGGCAATCAACAACGTGATTAGTGCTTCCTATTTTTTACTTGATGTTGAGGTGGAATTGTTGCAAGTATGTGGACCAATTTTGATGGTGGTCATTCTATAATTTTCCTTCTGTCTGCATGAATTGCAATGGCTTATGATTAGTGTGGATGAATGTCTCCTTCCCAAGAATGTAATGTCTCCACTAGCAGCAGGCTTGCATAATGGAGTACATTTATTTGTTGTAAGTAGGGTACTTACGAACAATATCTGATAGTGTCTCACTATGATAGGCCACAGGGTGGTCGTGCTGAGTGAGAACAGTGCCCACAACATAGTCTGAAGCATCTGTCTCGATCTCAAAGGGATGATGCAGGTCTGGTAGTGAAAGTATTGGGGTTGAGCACAAGCGTTGCTTCAAATCATCGAACACTTGTTGTTGGGACTGGCCCCACGCAAATTTTTCCTTACCACCACCCCTATTTATTTGGCTGAGGGCCCATGCAATATGGGAGAATCCCTACATGAACCTGCGATAGAAATTGGCAAGGCCCAAGAAGCTCTGAAGCTCAGTGAGTGTTTTTGGGGCTGGCTAGTCATGGATGACTTGGATCTTGGCTGGATCCACATGTACGCCATGCTGATCAATGATGTATCCCAGGTAATGGACCTTGTCCATGCCGAAGGAGCATTTTTCCAAGTTGGTATATAGCTTTTGCTAGCGAAGGGTGTGTAGAAACTGCTGAATATGTTGCAAGTGTTCACCCCAAGTCTTGCTGTAAATTAGAATGTCATCCAGATAAACCACTACAAAATTATTGGTGAATGGTCACAGAATATCGTCCATCATCCTCATGAAAGTGGCTGGAGAATTTGTCAAACCAAAGGGCATGACCAACCATTCAGAAAGGCCTTTCTTTGACTTGAAGGTGGTATTCCATACATCTGTCTATTCCATCGAGACTTGGTGGTAGCTAGACTTTAGATCAATCTTACTAAAGTATTTCTCCCCCGTGAGTTGATCAAGGAGGTCGTTGATTCGGGGAATCGGGTACTAGTTTTTTATTGTGATTTTATTCAGAGCCCGGTAATCAATACAGAGTCACTAGGTTCCATCTTTTTTCTGTACCATCATGATTGGGCTCCCACAAGGTGATAAGCTGGGGAATATGTGCCCCCTGTGGAGAAATTCTTGGATCTGTTGCTTGATCTCCTCATTCTCTAACAAAGAGCAACGATAGACTGGCCCCATTGGGAAGCAGTGTGTCGAGGGTTAGATCGATGGGGTGCTTGACCTAGCAGTGCAGAGGTACCCCTGTAGGTGAGGAGAAGATATCTAAGTATTCTTCCATGACCTTATCTACTTGCTTCTGCTGTGTGGAGAGGTTGGCTGCAGATACCCTAGATGTGGTTGTGATGTTTCTCTTATTCTGAGAGCGAATCACAAAGAAGACAAACTTCCCCATTTGAGAGATGACCTTCCTGCATTGCTTAGCAGAGATCAAGGAAATATCACTAGGTGGGATTGCCTCGGGTATCCTGTACAATTTCCTGTTCAAATTAATAATAACACTATGAGGCCTAGACTCATATATAGCATGACGTTTCCATAAATAAGGTTGGCCCAAAAGAACATCACAAACTTCGAGAGGAGCAACATCACACAATACCTCATATTTTAAGGGCTTGATGTCATACGACAGTCGACATTATTGGCTGACGTGGAGATTGCTTCCTTGGTGGAGCCATCCAATGGTGTAGGGTTGTGGGTGCGGTGTTGTTGGCAAGGCCAGCCACTTGACGACCTCTACTGAGATGAGGTTCTTCTGGCTACCACTATCGACAATGAAGTGTAATGGGGTACCTTTTACCCACATCTGTGAATGGAAGAGGTGCTTTCCTTCTTCTGGCTCATCTGGTTCACCCAGCTGGAGCTTGGTGGTAGCAACGATGGCACTGGGTTTTGCATCAATGATTTGTCTTCCCCTTTCTAGTTCTGGCTCAGATTCAGAATTCGCATCTGATTCAGAGGCTTTCACTTCAGCCACCAACCACTATTTTGAGCAGCAATTAGCAGTGTTATGCCAAGGGCTCTTATGGAAGTTACACCACTTCCCAGTATCTTTCTTTGTCTTTCCAGTGTCCTTCTTTGCTTGTGGCTTGGACTGGTAGTTCTGATACTATCCATATTTTCTTTGTCCTTTGTTCTGTGGGTTGGGGCCACCCTTTCCTGGCTTTTTTTGTGAGGGGTTCCCAGGCCCAAATTTCCATGTCTTTTGTTTGAGCTTCTGCTCGATTTTGACAGCATATCGGTAGGCCACGCCCAAGGATGAGATGTCCATAAATTCCATTTCAGTTTGGATGTATCTGTGCAGAGCACCACGAAACTTGAGCACCATATGTCGCTCCAAATCTTTGATACCCAGCTTGGTACGCAAGGTATGGAAGATATTTGTGAAATATGGCACTGCTTGGTCTCTTTCTTGCCGCAGTGTGGTCCATTTGGTATACAGGTCGTCGTAACTTCCTATAGGGTAGTATTGTTCCTTAATAGTATCCCTGAAGGATTCCCAAGTGGTCGTGACTGAAAATAATGAGGTTTAGTCTATTTCCTTTTGCTCACAGAAGGTTTCCACCAATCTTTGACATGGGGAACGGCTTTGAGGAGCGCAAAAGTAATATTTTCTCTTTTCGAAAAGTTATGGACAGAAAAATACCCTTCTAGTAGATTCAACCACTTGTCTACAACATTTGCATCTATCTGACCTTCAAATATAGGAATATCAAAGTTTATTTATACCTTGAAGGGGGCATCACCTCCGTTCAAAGAAGATGCATCGCCTATTGGTAGCCGCTGAAGGATTTGCGCAAAACTATCCATCATCTCATTCCTCTGTTGTGTGAGGGATTCCTCAATCAACAGTTTGAAAGGATCTCTTGTTCTGTCATATTTATTTTCTCCTGCCATGAGAGGTATCTTGGGCATGCGAGAGCTTCTGTCCTCAAGATAAACAAGCTCGAGACCCAACTCTTTGTACTCTGACCTCGTTGGGGACATGCATTAAAACGAAAAGGAGCAGACCGCTCTGATACCATTGATCCGGATTTTATGAGTAGAACAAAATGAATATAGATTATTAACAGGTTCTTAAAAAAAAATAACAGAGATACAGTAAAATTGGTTTTCTATTCAATAATGAAATAAGCTAAAATTGTAAAATGCAGTGGAAACAAGCTTGCTGGAATGGTGGCGGCTTATCTCTGAGAAGAGATGTGATGGTTGCGATCATTCACAAGAAGAAGATTACAATGAGGCTTTGAAGGCCTTTTTACAATAAACAAGAATTTCAAAAACCCTAGACATCCAAAAACCTAACCCTAGGAGATGAAGCACCGCACCAAAAGTCATGTGGGCCCCGTTTGGGTAAGTTAGTACATCAACTTCTCAGGGTCGTAACTTTTGCATACGATCTCCATTTTAGGCGTGTGATAGCCCATTGGAAAGGTATTGTCGAGGATATTCATTTTGGGGGCTCAAGCATGCATTTGGATATCGTTGAGGAGCTCTATCCTAAAAAAACCTTCATTTAGGCCCTCAAAATGGCCCCGGAAGTTAAAACTGCTAAAAATAGTAAATTGCCAAAATTGTCAGAAAATTGTTTTGAGCCAGTTGGAAAAGGTGGGTGGCCACCAATATCCATCTGGATCAATAAAAATTTATTCACTTAGGACATGCAAATTCATTATCCAAGGCAGTATCTAATGGAGTTTTGATCATTATGATCAAGGATGATCGTTGCTTCATTCTTTGAATTTGTATAGGATTTAGAGGTAATTGTGGGTCTAAATTTTGACCTAGTAAAGCCTATTATCTTATGTGGGATATATGTGGGGAATATAGCACATGATTGGAATTGGAGGCCTTAGTCATTATCAAATTGAATTTGTTTCATAATGACACAAAAATGTTTGGTGTGGAAACCAAGGTTGATACTCATGTGGGCACAAGAGAAATTTGGGTATAAATGTATAAAATCCCTTGGTGTTTCCACAAAATGATTAAAAAAAACTATTCTTAGTTATATAGTGCATAGATAAAAGGTCTTTGGAACTTTGGAAATTGTCCCTGTTATGCACAAGGTTTCCATTGAAAATATCCACACAATGTTAAGAAGAAAATCAAGAACCAGTTCAAGTGTGAACTACTTAACGTATGAGGGGAATCGTCCATATTTTACAATTCATAAAAGTGAAATGGTTGTGTACCTTATGAATCTTGTTATTCTCTCATTGACATGGTCATTTTAAATGTTGCAGTGTTGAATTTGAGATCAACCTCGATGATAATTTTAGGTTGAAAAGTCAATTTATCAAGTAATAGAGGACTATACATCCCACATAATTACACAATGAATGTTACATGAATACGTAGGTGATGTGCTAGATTAATATTGAAAGAACTTTCATTGACCTAGGGTCCATTGGTGGTTACATTGATTCCATTCCATAATGGATATCCTTTGCATGGTTTCCCTTTGAGTTTTTCTTTTTAAATGAGAAACTAGACATTATCGCTAGTTAAAAAGTGATGTTGTACATGGTGCATATTATGTTGTTATGTATATTTATTATATGCATGTGTTATAACTTGTTATACATGGCACTGAACATTTTATATTTACTCAATGACCCTGGCATTTTTAGTAGTCCCTTTCTACATTTATTAGTAGTGTGTAATAGTTGGTATTATATAGATATTGTGAATTGGTATTCCAAGTTGAGAACTAAAGAAAACCTCAAAAGAGTTGTGTCATATTAAATATTTTTGAGCTCAATAGTAGCTTTGCTAAATGAATGTTATTTTATCATTGCATGTGCATGCATAGTAGGTTCACAATGGCTTAGATCACCAGTTTTGTATGTTTATTGGTATATAAATAAAATTATATAAACATGTTGATTAATTGGGTTGGTTGTCATTGATGTCAACCCTTGAAGAAAGTCTGGTAGCGAATTCTGGTAGCACAATGGTTTGGGTAATGGACCCAAATTTTTTTGATGGATAATGGTATGAGTTTTGATATATTTGTAGGTAATACTATTCTATATGGATAGTACATGTCATGCCATTTACGTTGGTATGTGGAACTTCACATAACTCCTCACGGTTAGAGAGTTATGGCCATGTGAAGTTGGAGAATCCTCATGAGTCATCTAGAAGCCCCAAAAGGTCAAAGTAGTCAAAGTGGTTGCAAAGAAGAAATTATTTAAATAATAAAGTGAAGTGATG
>CBVK0102263268.1:0-10832 GCA_900067695.1 Picea abies | reverse complement strand
ATCACCATTGATGTCAATGACTCCCAAGGTACTCTAGTACAATCCAACGAGTGTGAATGAATGAGTTGAAGTCAAACATCTGATGGAATCTTTCGATTAGGGGTCAATGATGGAAACCCACTGTTGAAAGTGAGGAAACCTGCCATTGAGGCATGCAAGCTCCAAGGTACCAAATAATTTCTAAGTTTTGATTCCGGATAATGAGCTGAAGTCGATGGAACAAAACTCGTCGCAAGAGGGCCTTGATTTATCCCCCATCAATGACATGAAATGAGTAACATATTTTGAAGGTGAAACAGAGTGTGATGTAAATTGAACTGGACACAGGGAAGGCCGACACGGAGAGAATGGATAACTGCAGATGGCCGACTCAATAGAGGTTTCATATGGAATTCTCTTGAACATATGAACGACGTGACCAATGATTTGGTAGCATTGACTCAAATATGACACAGGGAATGACCTTGTAGAAAATCAAATGAGAGACAAATGGATTTCCCAAACCAGCTTCAAATGATGAATAGGGGGTGTCATGTTCAAGAGCGACACTTACTGCCAATCAATATGAAGATGATAACATATCCCTTTCCCAAATTTTCCCCCACCATTTCTGGTGAGTACCTCTTTATTTTTACACAAGCTTGAGGAGGATAACATATGCTTGTTGATATAATCTTATCCTTCGGATAAGTCCTTCGGAGTATGTTTAGTGAACCCTAAGAAGGAGTGGTTCGGTCCCATTACGGTTCTGTCGATGTTTGTTTAATGAGTCCAAAGATAGAAAACTCGAAGGTTTTTCATGATTATAGATTTTGGAAAAACACTTAAAAGAGAACTCTCTCAGTTCCTTTTTCGTAAAATAGTCTGGATGAGACCGAAAAAGAGATAAATTATCGCTCACCAGATGCTTTCTTCAAATATTTTATCGAGCGTGAAAATAGCAAGGTCACTCGGCAATCTTTTCATGTTTAGAGAGTCTAAAAAGAGCTTAAAAAGGACTCCAGGGGGGTTCCTTTTTCGTATAACCTTGTTGAGCCCAAAAAAGTGATAAAAGTATGCTCAATCATGTTCTCATGTATTTTCGAGCGTGAGAACAGACAAGGACCATGCTCGAGGTTTTATACAAAAACCATAAAAAACAATCAGAACATGCGATGGAAAAAGAAAAATTATGTCTGCATCCCTGTATATGACCATCAAAGTTGCTACACCTGCAAAATTTACACTCAAAAAGGAATTAGGGATTAGGGTTTAATAAATAAGTAATTATTAAAAAACCAAATAACATGGTAAAAGTAAATATAAAGGAGTAAAACTCTTTTTAACCATATCATTTCACTTTTCCACTATTTGAGCTCAAAAACCCCTCTTTTACCCTCGAAGTTCAGTGTCAAATTGCGGGAGTTACGAGTGTCCATTCATCGAGCCGTCACCGACAGTGAGGTAGGCTCTTTGTCCTCTACTCTTTCATGGTTTAATTTTGCATTTTCATTGGTTAAAATTCATTTTTTGAGTTGATTTTATAAGCCTTACTTGCGCTCAGCCATTCTTGCAGGTGGGCTACATGGGACCTACGAGAATGGGTGATTCTCACAGGTGAGCCCACAATAGCTTGCGAGGTTCTTGCACTGTGCCCAAAGAGAACCTGTGAGAACCACAAAGCACAAAAGTTTTTTTTAAATTTTACTCAATGAAAAAAGAACCAATTAATGAAAAGAGTTGCTAATCTTCTCTTTGTGCCTCCTATGCAGGTAATTGGCCATCAAAATGGTTCTTGAATGGTGCAAAAGGGAGCACGGCGAAGAAAATGCAATTGTCAAAAAGCATCCACCTACTATTGCTGCTTTGAGAAAATGTGGCCTTCTGAAGTACTTTCGTATCCCGGGCATGAGGGCCCAGGTCAGGTTATTAGAGTACCTTGTGCGTATGTGGGATCCTGATCAATAGGTATTTAATGTGGGGGTCCACACACTGTCCTTAGATATTGAGGACATTTACTTTTTGAATGGACTGTCACGGCGTGGGCACTACGTGAGCCTGACTGGTGGAAGAGGTGGTGGGCTGCCCATGAGTGAGTACTGTCGTTTACACTGTGTTCTCGAGGCAGAGAGAAAGAAAGGAAAAGTAGCTATTTGGGGGTTACGAGATTTGACCCTCTGTACTATCCTATTCACCATAGCTCAGATGGTTGGGAGTTCTGCTCCTCACATGGCGCTACAGAGTTACTTCCAGTATGCCATAGAGTGTATTGAACCTCGGGTTTTCAACTAGGCAGATGCTCTGCTTCGTAGTATAAAAAAGCAGTTGACCAAATGCAGACGAGATGACTTGAATCAATTAGGGTATGGATATTTGTTAGTGTCCTTCTTCCTTGAGAGGGTTCCATTACTGAGACTGTAGGTTGAGTGGATTTTACCAGCTCCCAAGGATCCAAGGATGCTGAGATGGTGTCAGCTCATAGCCCGGCATGTAGCTGGACCGATCATCAAGTATGATGATACTTTTTTTGACTGGCTTCAACCACAGATGTTGATGGTTGACGATTATGCTTATGCTGGGTTGGATTTTCAAGGAGATCTTGACTTAGTACTGCCAGAGGATGCTCAGTGAGGGGAACTTGGTAAGAAGTACACACATTTTTTCTTTTTAAATGTTTTTGTGAATTTTTATCATATTCAAATGTTTTTGTTTTATAAGTTCGTCCAAAGACTAAATACAAAATTCATTTTTGATGACACAGATGTTGGACCTTACCTAACTTCTGGTACTTCTCCCATTCAGTAGCGGGGAGAGGTAGCGCTAGCACCAAAATATGTTGAGGATTATCAAGTAGTGGAACAAAACCTAGAGGGCTTGACCGCAGATATTCCAGACATGCCTCCTGAAGAGGTTCCAAGACACGATCAACGTCATATAGTAGGGGTGTCAGGGTCCATGAGTTGACTGCTCTGTAGAGTTTCCTGGGCAGTCGTGTGTTACCATGAACGTCATCCATGACGTCACTTTGTAGAAGCTATGAGCTTCAGATTTTGATATTTTTGTCTTCGGACAAACTTTTTGTAAAAAACTCTTTTGATCATTATATATATACAGACAGCTTCTACCAGTTTATCATCTGTTGTGTGAAAATTGATGTGATTGATTTATAAATGATCCAAATGTTTGTCTAATACATAGTTAGCCAATGCATCTGTTAATGTATTTAGACATCTAGGAATATGTTGATATTCAATGTAATCAAAGTAACGTTCCAAGAGGTGAATTCGCAAATACACCCATAACAAAGTAGGACTTCGAATAGTGTATACATTACTTAACTATAGTACTACAAGCTGTGAATCGAGTTGCACAACCAAATGGCAGATTCTGAGCGAGATAACATCAACCAATAATTCAATAACGACACTGAACTCTGCAATGTTTTTGGTCTCACGGCTGAGACACACACCTCGTAAGGAGACACGTTCGTTTGTAGGGGTGTAAATTTCCCATGTAGCAGAAGAAAGGTTCTGAGTACTACGGTTAGCGCCATTAGCAAAGCCAATATAGGGTAGCGAAGACTCCGACATCTAGAAATCAAACACAATGTCACATAAGGGCAGAGACTAGATAACGACAAAAGAAAGCTATAGTAACACACAAGAAGTATGATACAATAAAAATACAAGTACTCGTGCACAGATGTTTTTTTGCATAGTACTTCTTCAAGTACAACCCATTCCTGGGTTCACTCAAAGGGATACCATCGTAATCTACTAACTCATAAGCTCCTTTTTCCAAAACTCATCGAACGATATAAGGACCTCGCCACATGGCTTCGAATTTTCCATCTCCTCGCATATCTCGATCTTGATCATAGAGGAGAACGAGATCTCCTTTGGAGAAAATGTGAGGCTTGACATGTTTGTCGTATTGGGCCTTGACACGCTTTTTTTGAGATTCTATAACTAGGGTAGCATCGCGTCGAGTTTCATCTAATCGCATAAGATACAATAGACGTTCTTCCTCAGCAAAAGTGTTGGGTAGGAGTTCAACAGCTAGTTTTAAAGAGGGTATCTTGCATTCAATCGGGAGAATGGCTTCCACACCATAGACTAACCAGAAAGGTGTAAACCCAATAGCGGACTTGACGGATGTCCAGTACACCCACAATGCCGAAAACAACATTGTGTGCCAACTTGTTTTATGAATCCCTATCATTCGTCGGAGCATAGTTATGAGAACTTTGTTAATTGCTTCATCCTGGCCATTGGCTTGTGGGTAATAGGGCATTGAGTTATCATGGTGAAGACCCAACTTTTTCATAAGTTTAGACATCATGAAGTTTCTGAAGTGGCTATCATGATCGGTGATGATAGCTTGGGGAACACCAAAATGAGCTATGATGTGATTAAAAATGAATAATGTTGCAGTCTTTCCAGTGTTGTCAAATGTCAGCATTGCCTCGGCCCATTTTGTAAAGTAATCAACGGCTACAATAATGTAACCATGCCCCCCAGCCGAGTGAGGGTGACATGTCATGAAATCGATGCCCCATTTTGCAAAGGGACCAACTGAGACCACAGGGTGAAGAGGAGCGGGATGTGACCGTATCTTCTGATTATAGGTCTGGCAAGCATAGCATTTCTGAATGGCGATTGTGTAGTCGTTAAGAAGGCCAAAAATACCCTGCTCATAAGATATTATAGGCAGTAGCATACCCAGACATATGACCACCACATGCTCTGAAATGGCAGTCATTCAGAGCTTTCTTGGCTTTGTCTAACGTTAGGCAACGTCGAAAAACAGAGTCCATCCCCCGACGATAAAGATTATCCTCGAGGATAATGTATTAGCGAGCTTGATAGCATATGTGACATTGGTCAGTACTAGACAAAGTTGGCCGAAAAAGTCTGGGTTTGGAGATATATAATGATATACCCATACTAAAGATCATCAGTGATGATAAGGAAAAGAGATTCATCGGGTAATGAATCAGCTGCTATTGTTTCCGTTGCAGAATGGGGAAAGTCGCATATCAACTCAGCAAAAACTAAGGACTTCTTGGACTTGGTGCATTCGAATTCCAAGTCAAACTCCTGGAGTATCACAATCCATTTGGAGTATTTTCCCCCTATCAATTGATGGGTAAGAATGTGTTGCATAGGGTTGCAGTGAGAAATCATTGTAGTCTTACGTGAGAGGATATAGTGCCGAAAGCACTAGATGGCTTGAATGGCAGCCAAGGCCAGTTTTTCGACATGTAAATACTTGATTTGAGTAGGTGTTAGACTTCGACTCGAGTAGTAGACAACATGTTCGTCATTAGCATCATCCTCTTGAACGAGAACCATACCAATAGTGTACTCCGAGGTAGCAAGATAAAGGAAATAATCACGACTATAATCGGGGGGAAAGAGAAGCAGAGCACGCGTTAGGGACAATTTCAAAACCTCAAAAGCGTTGTTGGAAATGGTATCCCAGATGAACTCTGAATCCTTTTTTAGGAGCCGTGTAAATCCACGAGTTATCTCGGCATAATTTGGGATAAAACAACGAAGAAAGTTTGCTTTCCCCTGCAAACTTTGCAATTGGTGAAGTGTAGAAGGAGGAGGGAGATTAAGGATTGCCTCAACCTTTAAAGGATCCACCCAGATCTCTTGACGTGAAATGATAAAACCTATAAGGCGGTCGGATTCTACATAGAAAACGCACTTATGAGGATTCAAACGAATATTGTAGAACCGACAGCGGACGAAAATGGCTCAGAGGTGTTTTGGGTGATCAACTTGGTGCATTGAGTGAGTAGGTAAATCGTCCAAATATGGTTGAACGATGTGTTTGATATCATGGAAAGCATAAGACATAGCATGTTGAAAATTTACACCAGCGTTCTTGAGACCGAAAGGAAGTTTTCGATAGGCAAAAGTACCTCAAGGAAAAATAAAAGCAGTCTTATGTTGATCCTCGGGAACAATGTTGATTTGATTATATCTAGAGAAACCATCCATGAGAGAGAAGATTTCACTTCTGGTGCAGTCATCGACAATCTGATCGACGAAGGGGGTAGGAAAGTTGTCTTTTGGACAAGCTTTGTTGATATCCCTATAATCAACGCATACACAAATTGTGCCTTGTTTCTTGTCAATTGGGACAAGATTGGAAACCCAATCTGTGAGAGCCACTAGATAAATAAAGCCATCTTTCAGAAGTTTCTTGACTTCGAGCTTAATAGCATCCACTTTACGTGGGTGAACTGGACGAAAGTGTTGCCAAATGGGTTTAGCGTCGGGGTATGTCTTTATCTCATGTATCACAATATCAGGGTTGATACCCGACATTTCTTCATAACTCCATGCAAAGTTATCATGAAACTCTTTGAAAAGGGACGTGTAGGTGATGACTTAATCAAAAGAACACGAAGCTCCGATATGGACGTTTTCGAAAATCCTAGGTTTGATGGATATGTCAAGGGGAATAGTGGGTGAGATATTGCTTAAGTTCCCTTTGGAAAACACATCGTGTGCAAACTCGAGAATGGTGGAGATGACTACAATGGTCGATAGGGTTGAAATCCATTGGTAGTTCTCAAGGGTATGTTTCTCTAGAAAGAGGATGGAACGATGATGCCCATCATCCCAAGGGGTGTCCTCCATGACAGACATGATCATCTCATATATGGGAAAAATGACACAGAAAGGATCGGGAGACAACTCACCAAGAGAAGGAGTAGAAGGTGTTGTCGATTGAATGGCCTGATAGGCGGATTCAACTGGACTTAATAGCATTTCGTCACCGAAACGAAGATGATCTCCAAGGTCAGGGACTATCCAGGGGTCGTGAGACGTAGGAAGTTCATGAGGCAAGGTGGATATCATGTTGATGGAAGCAATAGATGAGCGTGGAACATCGAGCGGTGGAATGGGGAAAGTACCCATTAACGAAGAGTCCTTGAGAAGGCCTACACCAATGTTCTCATAACCCAGTGGGGTTTTAGCGATAAACGGTACATTGCCAGTATGGGTATCGAAATTGAAGAAGGCTAGTTGATCGATGGTGACAACCTTACCTTGATGTGGGAAACGTACCACATGGAAAAGGGTCGACACAACTACGCGCATGGAATCGATCCAGCTGCGGCCAGGCAGAAGATTGTAATCAAGGGGAGCGTCAAAGACTTCCACTTTGACTTGGACTGTTTTACCTTCTAATGTGATGGGAAATGAAGGAAGGACATCATAGGGCTTAAAACCAGAGCCATTGAAGGCCTTAAGAGTATTCTGGGATTCATTTAAATAAGGAGGGCCAATGGCTTTCCAGCAAGCAAGAAACATAACACATGTCGAGGCACCGTCATCGATAACAGTTCAACAAATGTTTTTGTCAGAGACAATCACTTGGATCTGGAATGCAAGTTGAGGGGGTAACCTTGGAATGTGATCTTCCAAGTCAAAGATTATTAAATTTGTATCCATCGAATTGATTCCACCGATAGCTTTCAACGGTGCCTTCCGTTGTGTGGGACAAGTTTGAAGGACTTCAAGGGCTAACATCATAGAATGTGCTTGGGCCAGATCTTCAACAATGTTGTAGTTATAGGTAGCATGAGCATGAGGATTGAAATCTAATTTTCGAACGACACCCTTTGGGGGGGGTCGCAGAACTGTGTCGAGGCTCGGTCATTCGAGATGAAGAGGACCGTTGGTAGGTGGAGTCGTGGGAGAGGGTTGTACCAAGGAAGGGGGTAAATCATCAACCTTCTCCTTAGAGGGAGAATAATCTTTGGCTCAAGTAGTGAGTGCAACGTTGCTCTTCTTAGAATTGCCAGTACACATCAAAACATAGGAGGTGGTAGAATATGAGGGTTGGTCATAGATGACCAACTGAGCCTGTTGTTGAGATGGGAAGGGTTGGGACAAGACAGCTGGTGCAGGTGGTTTTGGAGCTCCTTGAACAAACTTAGTGACCTCGACACGTCGTGGACAATCCTTCATGTAGTGATCATCACCACAGATAAGACAAGGGTATCGTGGTTTGCACTTATGTCGATCGTCAACAGGGGTAGTTTTGGTTTGCTCTACTTGAGAAGTAGTTTTTCCCTCCTTATTCCTACCCCTTCCCTTTTTAGATTTGTTTTTACTGGCTGGGGTAGATTGGACTGCATTTACCTCAGAAGTCTTTCTGGTGGGAGGGGCAGGAGATGAAGCATTTTGAACATTAGAAGAAGCAGATTTGGGGTTTGCGCTTGAAGAGGAATGTGGTTGGGCTTGGAAAGTGCCAATCACACCATCAGCTGCATGTGAAGCAGCTGGAGTAGTTGAAGTGCTGGAAGTATTAGGACGAGGTAAGTCAGGTAGTAAATCGTAAAGGGTTCCCGTTTGTGTGTAAACAAGGCCAAGATATTGAGCACGACTTATAGCCTGCTCTTCCATGACTACGCAACCCATGGCAATGTCCTTACCGATGTCGTTCACAAATGATTTTGTGAACCACTCTGCCAGCAACTAATCGGGGAGCTCAAGTTTAATGAGACGTCGCCTCCTTCGCCACTCATGGATGTGATCGGATATATGAGTGGATTTGTTCTGTTTGAAGGAAGTCAAAATCTCAGTCCCCGTGTCATAACGAATCGGTATCTGGTAGTGTGTGAGGAAAGCCATGGCTAGGGTGTTGAAGTCAGAGAAGAAACCTCGTGGAAATTTGATATACCACTTCACAGCAGAACTTGTAAGGGTTCATTGAAAAAGATGTAAATGAATAGAGTCAGCCATCAACGAGTTGGATGAGCACCATAGGTGAAAAGTCATAACGTGATTGTTTGGGTCCTCTCCCACTTTTCCGTCGAATTTAGGAATATCCGATGGAAGCTTGGCTGGTATAGTAGGCCATTGGGGAGAGTGACGAATAGGATCATTTAAAATCCTTGACAAATCCAGAAGATCCAAAGTGGCGAGAAAGGGTAACTGTCAATTCACCTGCAGGTATTGGTGGTTTTGGGGAGGAAGCCCTGTCGGCAAACCAGTAGGACCATAAGCATTCTGCATATAATGTGAAGACCCAGGCATATTCGGTGGTGGTTGGAGAGGATAGTATCTCATAGGAGTATACCCTGGAACAGGGGCTTGAGTTTGAGCATTCACCCCCCAAATGGGATTGAACGAACCTGGATATGGTTGGCCCATACTAGGGGATAGTGCAAACGTAGTTGGAAACTGCTGCCCCCCAGTCGATTGAGGAGGATGTTGTATCAACTGATTCCAATATTGGGACAAGGAGGGAGGTATGTTTTTCCCATAAGGTGGGGTCAGTCCTCCCATTGAAGGTGGTGTTCCAATTGGGGGCAATGTTCCAATTGGGGGTTGTGTTCTAATTGGGATTTGCATTCCAAACGGAATGTTCCCACTGAGAGGGGGTTGAGTCAGACCACCTTTGTGAAATTTTCCACCAACCAGAAACTGGTAATTTGGAGTGAATGATGGAATAGCACCACTAGGAGTAAGACTGCCAGTGGAAGACGAAGAAGGTCCTCCAAAAGGAAATTGAGGGAGTGTTGGAATAAAACCGGGAAGAGAGTGCCCAGAAGAAGAAGGACCACCAGGAGAGCCGGATGGAGTTTGTGTAGGAGTAGGAATGGAAGCATTCAACGCACGGTATCCAGGTGGTAGTGTCGGAATGACATTGGGAATTCGTGGTGTGTTGATAGGAGCAAGAATAACTGCAGTAAACCCGGCTGGAATGCTCGTAGTATCTATGAGATGGGCCATTTTGGCATGGACAGTAAAGTGATAAGAAGTAGTCAACGATACTGTCTCTGGACTAGAGATTTCGGAAATCACAGGTGGGTTGATTTCGGAAATCACAGGTGAACCTGGACCAAAAATGTCTCATCGAAAAACACCTGTAGACCAAAAAAGATCTTGGCCTTCTATGCCTGGAAAGGGTCCAATTGGTGATCCAGAAGATGTAACAACTAAGTCTCCGGAAGAATTCAGTCGCATAAATGGTCACTCAAAATCACGGTGAATTCGAAAGTCCTCTTGAGTATTTGTAACTTGAAAATGTTCTAGAGAGTCAGTGCATTCCACTTGCGGTGTGGTGATGACTGGTACTTCACTTTTCCAAGGAGATCCCTCAAGTGTACTGGTAGGAAAGGGTTGAGAAACTTCCAGATGCTCTGGAGATAAACCCTGCATTCTACGTGAATGACATGGAGGAGCTATTGTAAACGAGTGACAAACTTCACGAATAAAATCTTATGGTCAACTTCGATAAACAAACAACACGCGCTAGTAAACAAAAATCTAGGAAGCAACACCAAGCAAACAAGACCTTCTAATTCTGAAGTCACTAGTTGGTGATGAAATCCAACGTCACAACAACGAGATGATAAGGGGTTGGGCTAGGGTGGAAAAGTTACGCTGATGACCTGCTTAACAGACTTACACCCTGGTGCAATCTCCCACACATAATCGTGGGTATACCCTCCAAGGAGCTCGAGTGAGTTTGGTCAACGTCAATTCCAGGTACCGTGAAGACTTTCCCCTTCACATTCACCTCGTGTAAGAACCTAGAAAGATAGGCCACTAAAGTTACCACCAACAACAATAAAGCCTGGGGGGACAGTCGACAGTCCGAGTCCGATCCACATGCAAGGGAAGGGTATCTAGCCCAAAATCAACTCAAAAGGCTTCCACCCATCATTGTGGGTATACCTCCGAGTGATCCCCGTAATACGTGCAATCTCTACACTGATATCAACAAAGCGGGGTGAGTAACTCTACCAATATCAATGCGACCTCGTGCTTGACCCTTGTGTGAGAAGGGCTTCCCAGGACAAGATGTTGCAAATGGAA
>CBVK0102263263.1:0-12038 GCA_900067695.1 Picea abies | reverse complement strand
GATTGATGCATATAGCAACTAAAAACATTCAAAAAACATTCAAATGTAAACCACAATTTAAGACTAGGTATATCAGCTATACTTATCCAATCATTTTCAAGGCGTAATAAAGTAATCTACTATGATGGATGATCATTAAAGCAATTACTCAAGAACTAAACCATAGCATGGTAATATCCGCAAGCGCAATGAATTCAATATAATAATTACATCATCGAGTAACAAATAATACATGTACACCTTGGAACTCAAATTTTACCGAAAGTCTTGATTCATCCTACAAAAATAGACAAAAATAGATTTATTTACGCAAAGTAATGGCGTCTAAATGAACTACTTTTATCCCTCAATCGCACAGTTACTCTTGTGAATTCAGATGATAAAAAAAATACCCAAAATGGAGGTTCTCTTGAGCAAGTTACATCGCTTGCTACCTAGATATGATGTCATATTATAATTCTATGTGATGCTTGCATAGCGAAACAAGGGGCATACTTGAATTGGCCCTTCTTCGGAATCTCTTAAGAATACTAAATGTGCAAGTCACGTTATGTATACCAACAATAATACCACTCAAAAAAGAATCAATATCAATTGTTATAAGGGAAGGTCTATTCTATTTACTAATTAACACATCATAATTTAGGAAACAATCCTAATCATGTGTTAAAATTTATCCTGTACACATTAGCCTCTTATAATTTAGGTTATGTGGTACACATCAATCATAGGTTTATCCAAATGATCTTTTAATCTAAAATTCTAATCTAATGACTAACAATTGAAGATGGCATATTCTTAGTCGTCCTCCCAAATCAATAAATGTGATTTACTCTTCATAACTTCCTTGTACTTTTGAATGCATAACCTGTTTACTTTTTAACATTTACCTATTCATATTAAGAAATTATTGTAGCACCATATAATTGCCATGTTTGAATTATTAACGGGCACTACTTCAACTGCCTCCTCAACTATATGTGCATCTCAATTGTCCGTGCATTTCATATTCGATGGCTGGCCGACCCACCTATTACATATGGAACGTTTCATTTTCGAGCATGAATATCTTTCAACATTCTCAACTGATACCTTTCGAAGTTCTCAGCCGCGAGTTAGCGGCTGTGCTAGTTATTCACCTATTATTAATTAAGATTGGCCTATATCTTAGTTTTAGAAAGGTTGTTGACTAAAAAGTAAAAATCGATTATCGCTATCATGGTGGCCTCCTCCGTAAAAATTGTCAATCCGTTAACGACTGTTAGAAGCCAGACCAAAAGGAAAACTCAAGACACAGCTTCCAGTCTTGCGCCATGCCGAAATAATTTAGCCATTGAGGAAGGCATGCACCATTATAATCATTGTCAGTTATTAAGTCTGGCAAGTGTTACAAATATCGCAGGCCGTCAAGGACGATTTGCATGGAACCAATGCGATCGTTGGCCGAAACATACCACTGCATGACGACAAGATCCGCTACAGGGAGGTCCTTTCGATATGCTGGGAAATCAGATTGCTGGCAGTCAAACAATTGGCAAGGCCACTCGAAATTTCGGACAGTGAGGGAAGGATTCTGTCTTGAATAAAACGCAAAACGTAAGGGATCCGGGCAGTAAGGAATCGTTGTCAGCCAAGTGTAAGAGAGATTTTTGGGGGTGAAAAGCAGTCGTGTGAGGATTGCAAGAGCCAAGAAATTCGCTGACAGTCATGGAAAAATAGTGAAGGTGAAAAACAGTCTTAAAATCGATGAAGGACCACAGGATATAAAATTTAAGATTCAGTCAGAGGAATATCGAACCCACCGAAATCCGGTATTATTAATTACGTTTTTGGAAGATCAGCAACTAGGCCAAGGGCCATGGTCATGGTAGGTCCAGTCGCGGATGAGAGCCTACAAAAGACATGCCAGTCCGCACCAAGGTTCACCACGCAAGACGCTAAAAGAAAACCCACGCATGTACAAAACACATGGTAATATATACATGGACAAGCCAAATTGAATATACACCAGGGATAAATTCCCACACTACGTGTGACGATTACAGGGACGAACCAATCGAGATACAACAGGGATAATTCCTATTCTGTGTCTAATGCATACAGATTCACCCCTAAGGAATATAAGGGGTCGTTTGTGCAGGTATACTAGCATCTCCTGCGTCAGCAAATTATTTTAAGAAGGGAAAATGAAATTCTACTAGCTTTACACATGATCTAGCTCTCGAAAATTAATGTCGATTATTCCATAACTCAAGATCGGACTTCAAGGTAACCTAATTGATTTCACAAATGAAATATATGTACATGACTTCTATATCCTTTAATAAATCCAATTTGTTCAATGTATTAAATCTAATGTATCCTCAACAGTTTGACTGTACACTGCCAGCTGTCCTAGCCAGTTGTACTTTCTATTATTGATTTGCTTGAGCCTATTTAGCTCAGCTAGTTCCCTTTGCATAGTACTTCTTCATGAACTTCTTCATGTACTCGTTTTGTACTCTTCTTCTTATATTCTAATATACTGTTTTTTGTTCTATTCTTTCTCTCTGCATTTCTTGCTTCACAATTTATCATGGTATCAGAGCTACAGTAGTAAGACTCTTCACACAAAGACTGGAGAGCAACACGATCCTCAAAGAGCGCAGAGCTTACATGGATCACGAGAGATCACCTCACAGACTTTTCAGAAAGCTTGGAAAGTTGTCCGTAAGACTCTCAAAAGATCAGTGTAAGAAGCTCACGCGAGGAAGCGGAGCGTTGTACACTCAAAAGGCCAAGGTAGTAGAGCGTACAACGCTCGAAAGTTCGAGAAGCAGAAACACGAGAAGGAAGAAATATTAAAGAATCATGAAAAGTTCAGGATTCGTAAAAGATTCACGAAGAAGAGCTACAGGACGCAGGAACATCTGAAGAACTCGAAGAATTCTCTCAAATTCGTCAAAGATTGCAGTAGACAATGCTAAACTTCAGAGAACTCGTGAAATTCTTTCAAAACTTTGAAAGAATCACGAACTTTTCTTCCACAGGAGAAAATTCCTTCAAATACAACAAAGATCGCGTCAGAGGAGCAAAGAAGCAGTAAGATTCATCTTCCAAAAAGATCTGAGGCGAAAATCCAGTTCAGAAGCGACGAGCAGAGTGCAGAAAAGGTGAAAGAATTTCAGTCGTTAGATCTTGCACAGAGGACCGACAGCCGTCGGATATGTGAGAAAGTGCACGAGGATTAGTTCTCTAGAGCGCACAAGAGAAATTTCGACTTGCGAAGTCACTACAAATTACACGCAGGAGACAAGTAAGTGAGAATTTTTTTTTTGTTTTGTTAAATTCTTTAAAAGATGGTGACGTCTAGCAATTTAAGACCAACTCAGGGTCCGATTCTTCTTGGAAAGAACTATGAGTTATGGTCTCTTCGGATGAAATCATTCTTACAAGCACAAGAGTGTTGGGATCCAATGGATCATGGATATGTGGAACCAGATCTAGCAAACCTGTCTTCCATGACTAATCAGCAGAAAATTGCTCAGGCAACCCAGAGAAACAGAGAAAATAAAGCTAAATTTTGTATTCAAAATTCTGTGGATGATTCGATTTTCTCAAAAATCACAGGCACTGTGACGCAAACGAGTGGCACATGCACCCCGCAGGGTCTCTGCATGCACACTCTGCTCACAGGATCGCTCTGTTCCTCTCCCTTCGAGCCGAAGCGGCTCCTTCTATTCCCTGCTCGGATCACTGCTGTGAAAATCCCAGTCCACAGGTCCTTCTCATTCACCCGCACGACCTCTGCAACTAACCGAGGGTATCCCCGAGTTACTATCGGGGTTCGGGGTTTTTCCCTTCCTGTTGTCGAGAGTCACTGTACTCTCCAACTCCCGATCTCCGATGAGCTCCTTTGCTGGCCTTAGCCCCTCTGACTATACCCCGTGGTCCATACGACCATTCTCCAGGAGACCACAACCTCACCTTCCTGTCGGAGTTTCAAGCATCAAAAACCCGAGGCGCCTTAGGCACTAGCCCTTCCGACCTATACGACGGTCCATGTGGCCTCTACCCGTGACCATGTTCAAACCTCCCGTCGGGGTTTCGGGGTTCACGGATTCAAAATGCAGCGTTCCACGTCTGCGGATTTCCCGATATGCCGATCCCCGATATGCCTCCCGATCATTGACAGCTGGTCTCCACTAACTCCCTGCTGTGGCCCATAGGCCTTATCGGGAAATCGCGTTTCGCGATTCCGCCATGCACGAAACTCTCGCTCCCCGATCTCCGATATCCCGATGCGTCAAACGCCGATGACACCTGTCCCGCCACTCTGTCTCGGGGTCCCACCTTGCCACGTCCTCTTCGGGATTTCACGGGGTGTGAAACTCTCGTCCTATCAATCCCCGAATGCCAAAATCCCGATGGCTCAAATGGGTTTTAAACCCTGTGCAACTTCCGTCGATCCGATGGCTATTGGCGACCTCGGTCTAGATCCGACGGTTCAGATCTATCCTCTTGAGCTCTTGCTTCAGAGGCTAATCTCTGAGCATCTCCTCCCGATCCAACGGCTTACGGAGTTCCCGTATGAGATCCGACGGCTGTCGGTCTTCTCCCTTATGCAGACCCCTCCTGGACGTGAAAAACCAACGGTCCAGATCTTCCTTCTCTGTCGATCTGATGGCTCCTAAGCTATCCTGAGCTTTCCTATATATTCTTCCCAGACTTGTAAGAATTTAAACCTTTTAAAGGTCTCAACCCTTGCTTCCTTTCTCTTGCGCGAACTCCTCAACCTTGAGTTCCGCTAATGCGTGTAGAAGCGTTGGTTCCTTCTGAGCTTATATAATCACTCAGGCCCCTAAGGGGATTTTCTCTTCTTTCTCCCACAGATGGAGAATAAAAGGCTTCCCCGGCTCTTTGTTCGCTCAAACAACCTCCTCGCTGAGACTTTCTGGGTATTCAGTGACCCAGTGAATTCCTTCAGCGGATTCTCCTCTTGAGCCCAGAACTCAAAGAGTTCTCTTCACTTCTCCTGCGCCTATCTGTGCACCGTTCCTCAACTCCCTCCTGGCGGAGTATCCTTCCCATAGAACATGCAATAGTTCTTCTTCCCTATGCACTCATGCACTTCGCTCGACGTCCTCCAGACGGAGCTCCTCAGAATCCTCGACAGAATTCTGGTCTTCTCGAACTCACAGCAGAGTTCCTCCTCACATGCGCTCAATACCCTCCAGGTAGAGTTTCCACAGAACTCCTCAGAGATTCTGTTTACAACAGTGTCTCAGCTACACTGCCTTGCCTCTTGAGGTGTTCAGCAACCTCAAAGGTCTTCTTCCTGAGTTGTTGACTTCAATCTGTGCCTCAGCACGTCTCTGTCTGACTCCTCACGAGTTCAGAAGTGCCACCTCTATGCATTGGGATTCAGAGTCTCAACACTCTGTCACGCCCTCATGGCATGAACCCTCAAAGACCTCTCACACCTGAAATCAAACCAACTCCCTGCAAATACATGATAACAATACACGATTGCAGCAGGAAATGAACACACACATACAGACATGCATATAATGACAGAAAATGCAGGAAAAACTGCTCTGTATTAATAATGGCAAATGCCTGTATATTTTACAAGGTGTCCTCGAGCTCTCCTCAGCTCTACATGCATTCTGTCTACATGTATCCCCCCTCCTTTCAAAATGAGATCTCTCGATCTCTTTTACCTGAGGTGCTCTTAGCGCTTCTCTCCAGGATTTTACCTACCCTATTGATTTACAATCAATGGCTGTCTAGTCTGCTATCCAGAACTAGATCTCAGCAGATCTACAATAAATGCCTATCTTATCTACAGCCTGCGCAAAGGCATGGCATTCATGGCTCACCAACCTAAGGCATTAATTTACATTGAATTCAAATTCAAAAATGAGGCTGTGCCTCCCTTTCAGCACATGAATGAGTGTGCGCTGACGTGGTTGACGGAATGGCATGGAGAGATGCTCCTGCATCACACTGGTACTTCAAAATAGGCCTGGGACATCCTTAAATCTTCCTATCAAGGAAATGACAGGGTCAAAATAGTTAAATTGTAGACCTTGAGGACGTAATTCAAGACTCTAAGGATGACAGAGTCCGAAAATGTGGATCAGTTCATGACTAGAGTCATGGGTATCATGAACCAGATCAGATTGACTGGTGAAGCCAACACTGATCAACGCATTGTTAATAAAGTCCTCATAATTTTACCAAAGAAATTTGAAATGGTTGTAATAACAATCCTTGAATCCAAGGATCTGTCATGTTTTTCAATAGATGAACTAATTGGTTCTCTAGTGATACATGAGACCAGACTACATCTCACAAATGAGTCAATCACCAATGCTTTCAAAGAACATTTCTCCTTCAGCAGAGGGAGAGGCAGAGGGCGAGGTAGAGATCACCAAGGAAGAGGGAGGAGTCACAAAAATCCTCATTCCAGTTGAGGACACAGACAACAACAACCGAATCAACACTTCCAAGCACACAGACAACAAGATCAGAATTAGAGTTTTCAGCCTCAAAGAGGAAGAGGGAGAAGATCAAATGAGAAATCAAGCATACAATGTTATTACTACAAAAAGTATGGGCACTATGAATCTGAATGCAGAAAGAAGCAAGAAAATCATCTCTCAGGCAGAGCACATGTGTCAAATTACACAGGAGAAAACTCAGGAGGTATGTTTCTTTCATGCCACAAGACTGAAGAACAACCTAAAGATCTTTGGTTATTGGACAATGGATGCAGCAATCACATGACAGGTAACAAAGATTTACTTTCATGCATTCATTCTTCACTCTCATCTCATATTACACTTGGAAATGATTCTTTAGTCAAAGTTCAAGGAAAAGGAACTGTTCCTATTCTTACTAAATAGAGTGTAAAGAAAGACATAAACAATGTCTATCATGTTCCAGATTTGAAACAGAACTAAGTGTAGGACAGCTCATTGAACATGGCTATAAGGTAATTTTTGAGGGAGCATCTTGCAAAATATATGACAAAAACCCCAACAAAAAATTGATTTCTGAAATCCATATGACTATGAATAGGATGTTTCCTCTTACACTCAGAACTGCAAATCTGAGTCAACCATATGCACAGAGTGCATCAACCCTGAATGAAACTATGGTTTGGCATACAAGATTTGGACATCTACCATTTCAGAGTCTAAGTCTTCTTCAGAAGAACTCCATGGTCAAAGTTCTTCCTATCTTTAAAGAGCAAATTCCCCCATGTGAGTCTTGCATACTTGGAAAACATAAGATAACTAGTTTTCCACAGTCATCAAATCAAGCCAAACATCTCGAACTAGTACACACTGACCTATGTGGACCAATGCAAACAGATTCAATAGGTGGTAACTTTTACTTTCTAACATTTATTGATGATTTCAGCAGAAAAATACGGATCTATTTTCTCAGACACAAGTCTGAAACTTTTGCAAAATTCAAAGAATTCAAGGCATAAGCTGAAAAACAGAGTGGCAAATATATCAAAGCACTCAGGTCAGATGGAGGAGGAGAATACAACTCCAGATAATTTGCAAATTTCTGCAAATTACAAGGCATTATCATGCAAACAACAGCCAGGTATACTCCACAATAGAATGGAGTGGCTGAAAGAAAAAATCAGACAATAATGAATATGGCAAGAACACTTCTCAAAGAGAAAAGTTTGTCAAATATTTTTTGGGATGAAGCAGTAGCATGCTCATTTTATCTCCTGAATAGATCTCCAACCACAATTCTAAAGATGAAAGTCCCTCAAGAAGCATGGAGTGGGACAAAGCTCAATGTTGTGCATCTAAGGACATTTGGATGCATAGCATATGCTCACATACCTTCTGAATTAAGGAAGAAACTCGATAATAGAAGTGAGAAATGTATTTTCACCGGATATAGTGAAACATATAAAGCTTATAGGCTTTCCAATCCAATCTCCAAGAAACTAATTCTCAGCAGAGATGTAAAATTTATGGAAAATCAATTCTGGAATGATTCAGAAAATCAGCAAATGGACAGTCAAAATCCATTGCTGCCAAGTTTTGAAAACACAGAAAATTTAGGACAGCAAGTACCTCAAAATGTTCTTTCAAGATTGTAGGTACAAAGACAACCTGAAAACTCTCAGGATAAATCAACTTCCAGCAGAGACTCATTCTCTGAACCACAAAATCAGAGAACTCAAAGTTTGAGAGAAATCCATTAGTAGTTGGATGACTTTGAATGACACAATCTTTTTGCACTAATGTCATGTCAACCTACATCTTTTAAGGAAGCATCTAAGGAGACACATTGGGTTCAAGCCATGAACCAAGAAATTGACTCCATTGAGAAAAACAAGACAAGGGATCTTGTTGATATTCCAACTCATAAGAAAAGTATTGGTGTCAAGTGGGTTTACAAAACTAAACTCAATGAAAAATGGCAGATTGAAAAACACAAGGCAAGACTTGTTGCCAAAGGATTCTCACAACAACCAGGTATTGATTATGGTGAAACTTTTGCTCGAGTAGCAAGATTAGACACTGTAAGAACTCTATTGGCCATAGCAGCCCAACACAAATGGCAAGTATACCAGATGGATGTTAAGTCAACATTCTTGAATGGTTTTTTAGAAGAAGAAGTTTATGTCGATCAACCACCTGGATTTGAAGTCCAAGAGCACTCAGCCAAAGTATATCGGTTGAAGAAAGACTTGTAGGGCTTAAAGCAAGCTCCAAGATCTTGGTATAGTAGAATTGACACTTACCTGATCAAAAGTGGTTTTAGCAAAAGCCAAAATGAGCCAACTCTTTACACCAAAACATATCAGCACAGTAAAATTTTGATTGTATGTTTATATGTTGATGACATGATCTATACTGGAAATATTGAGTTAACAAATTTTAAACATGCCATGCAATCTGAGTTTGAGATGACAAATCTTGGCATAATGAAATATTTTTTAGGGATTGAGGTTAATCAATCAACCAAAGGCATTTTTGCCTGTCAGCAAAAGTATGCAGCGGACATCATAAAAACATTTCGCATGGAAGGATGCAATCCAGTAGAAACCCCTATACCCCTAGGCACAAAATTGAGCAAGAAAGATGAAGGCCCTACAGTGGACCCTACCATGTACAAAAGCTTAGTAGGCAATTTGTTGTATCTTACAGTAACTAGGCCTGACATTATGTATGTAGCCAGCCTTGTTTCCAGATTCATGGAATCCCCCAAAGATTCTCATTGGAAAATGGTGAAATGAATTTTGAGATATGTTGCAGGAACTCTCAATTTTGGCTTATGGTACACTAAATCTGATAGTAATCAACTTTCTGGTTACACAGATAGTGATTTTGCAGGCAGCCTAGATGACAGAAAAATCACATCTGGACATGCTTTTCACCTGGGCACAAACCTGATCTCATGGGCATCAAAGAAGAATCCAATTGTCTCAATATCTTCTGCAGAGGCAAAGTATGTCGCTGCTACCTCAACTTCCTCTCAAGCTGTGTGGATGAGAAGAATATTGAAAGATATGTCACATACAAAAAATTATCCAACTCTTATTTTTTGTGACAATACTTCAGCAATTGCTTTATCCAAAAATCATGTGTTTCACAAGAAAAGCAAACACATTGACACTCGTTTTCATTTCATACGCGAGCTAGTCAATAATGGTGATATTGTACTACAATTTTGTGGTTCTCGAGATCAGCTTGCTGATATTTTTACAAAGCCACTAGGAAAATCGGTTTTTGATTTTTAGAGACAACACTTGGGCATAATCAGTGTTGATGTTTTTAACTATTGATTTTAAGAGGGAGTGTTAAATATAATGTAACCTCAACAGGCTGACTGTACACTGTCAGTTGTACTTTCTATTCTTGATTTGCTTGAGTCTATTTAGCTCAGCTATTTCCCTTTGCATAGTACTTCTTCATGAACTTCTTCATGTACTCATTTTGTACTCTGCTTCTTATATTCTAATATATTGTTTTATGTTCTATTCTTTCTCTATGCATTTCTTGCTTCACAATTTATCACAATGTACCAATATAGGGATTCTATAATCAATAAAAAAATATAAATTTAAAATTCTGATATGCATGCCAATGGCCGTGACCATGAAATTTGAAATCAATATATAAATACATATCTATTATCAACCATTAATCATTCTCGATTCGCTAAACAATCAAGGAGTTGCCAATTCAATTTTTGAATTACATCCTCATTCACGAAGAAGTCTAATAATTCATGGCTTACAATAAAATATTAATGCATGTACAATTTCAAGTAAAATACCATAACTGATGGTGAAGAAACCAAAGATGTCTTCTGCGATTGCGCTCCTCCTGAACTTTCTCTTTTTAATCGTAGAGACTTCACCAGTACCTTCCAGCCTACAATATGGGTAATCTTCTTCCCCCTTAGCCCTACGAGCCGCAAAGGGGCCACACACACAACCAAAATACTGTAGCGCCAAGCCTACCTCGCAACGTAGAGCCACCACTCTCTTTCAAGTTGAGTTTCCCAACTCTCACAAGTAAAACCAGTCAAATTTATGCAGCATAAATTTACTCATAAATCGTGTGATCCCTTTTTCCTTTTTCACCATTTACTTTATAGGAGTTTCCTTCATGACTATTTCTACTTGCACATTTAATTCACTTTTTAATTAGATAATTTATAATTAATTCCCCCCGTGCACTTGTCACCCTCTCCCTAAGTTGCACAAGAAAATTTCATAATTTATTTTAATAAAAGTCAATTTTCCCTCATCTTTCCTAAAAGAGCTCCTTAAATCACTCCTAGTTTTCTCTTTATTCCCCTTATTTCCAATTAATGATTGACACCTTACCAAATCTGAGTTGAGTTAAAATAGGATTCTTCTTCTAGTTAGACTATTGTTAACTAGACTCTAGATACCTTTCTATGCGTACACATCCCTTTAGCTTTATTCCACTCTTACCTTAAATTCCGATTTGGTATTAAATCAATCTCTAGGTTTATTTAATTTTTCTTAGTTTCTTAACTTGATTTACTTCATCCCATCATTATTTAATTTATAATTTAATTTTAGTTTTCTTACTAACTTAGACTTAGGCTTAGACTTTCATTTGGGGATTCATAAGTAATCATTTCAATCCTTAATTAATTAATTAAATCTGACAATGCTTAAAGATTTTACAAGGTTTAATTATTCGCCCAAGGTTTTCTAGGCCACCTAGGTTGATTGACTCAATTTTTGTTTACGCGATATGTCCTTCAATACAAACTTCGTGCTCCAAGGGTGCCACTCACCCTTGATTGGTTTTGGTAGTTGTCCAACTCCTGGAGTCAGCACTCCATTCAAAAAACCTTGTGAGAGAATAAGGGCTTCTAAGGAATAAACAACCTGCCTTATTGTGTGCCCCTTAGAAATATTCATGAGCGATTGTCTTAGTCTTTCCTCACGACATCGTGGACCTCTCAAACTAGGTAATCATTAACCTACAATTCAAGCCACGCCGAGAGTGCTAGTAGGTTGTGACAGGGATGCTTCCACACCTCTCCCTCAATATTTGGTCTATGTGCATGGCCCCTTTACTCCTTATGTGAGTCAGATTAGCTAGAAATCATGAGCCTGAATCCATCAATGAAACACTGTCATTGATCGATATATGAAGTCATACTATAATCAATCATATGTCACATAATGCATAAAGGGAATACTCAAACCAATACAATCCACTCCCTGACTCAATCTAGAGTCCAAGGAGGCCCATTGATGCCATCAGCATCCACACTCTGTCAATGTCCTACACACTCAAGGAAAACTTGTCAATAACATCTGTCAATACACATATATCAATAACATAAAATCATAATACATCAACATCATCATAAAAATCCATAAGCGAAACAATAACGATGTACTATAATCGAATCACTTACACCTAAGTGTCCTCAAAGAATAACTCAATAACATGTACTCGCAAGAGCGGAATGTTGTATATATATATACAACATTCAGATCGGAAGAGCACACGTCTGAA
>CBVK0102263262.1:0-14025 GCA_900067695.1 Picea abies | reverse complement strand
GTTTAAGGGTAATAAATAATTTTGAGCTACACTGAAACCAAAATCTGCATCTTAGTCTATGTATATTATGATACAGGTACCACAAGTGACATAAGATGTTGCACTTGCAGTTTTGGATCACTATCCTACACTACTCTCTCTTGCTCAAGTTTATTCTCATCTTGTAAGTTTAAGATTTTGATGATTGTTTTTTTCATCAAACATTGAATTGGAAAAATTTACCATGCCTGCTTAATTAGTCATCACACACTCTTACGAATGGGAATGTCTCCATACTATCCAGAATTTGATCAATAAAAAAAGGCTACCTAGGTAGCCAAGAATAATATGTTCACCACTTGATTGACATATGTTGAAGAAATTTAATGAGGAAACCTAATGTTAAAGCTTCTTGAGGTCTTGCATGGTCAAAATGCACAATTATGAGAAAAATGAGCATCAAATACCAATGAAATCTTACAATTGACATTATCCCGAGCCTAAACAATCAAGAGAATTCAATTTTGGAGTGTGTTTTTTACATCAAACCAAACTTCAACATAATGATGGTTAGAGGGTCAGGGTAATCATGACAAATCTTCAAAATTGTGATTAGGGTTTGGTAAAGTTTCTTGGAATAAAATTAGCATTGTCAAATTTACATTGAGGATAAATCTTGGTCTCATGGACAATGTCTAAGCATTAGCCCACATCCATGGGCACTTCACTAATTTAGACAGAGACCATAATGCCAAATTTATTAGCCAATTCCTCAATATATAACCCATTAAGAGATTGATGAGCAATCATGAGAGCATGCTAGAGGATACTGAGTTCAATTAATCTGTGAGAAGCTCTTCTATAAGTTGGATCTATTGATCTTTTTTGTAATTTCAGGCTAATTTTACCATTAACTGATTTGTTGGTGCATAAAGGGTCTTAAATCAATGCTTAACAAAACTACAGTTAGGTTAACCTTAGAGCTGCCTTTCTGTTTAATTTATCTTTAATTTCCGCATTCTTTTGAATATTTAAATTCATGGTTGCAATTGGAATAGTTTTTAAGGGTTAATTTTTATGTTGTTGCGCTAATCCTTCCCAGTGTCTTCATTTGGTAATAGGAAGTTAATCTCGATTTTCAAGAACAACTGCTAAACGACATTCCTATTCTCAATCAAAGCAAGTTCATTGGTGAAGCAATAAGTATGAACATCTACAAGTTCATTTGGGGTGGAGATTGATTGATCATATTTATCTATAATTGTTATTTTGTAGAAGAGATTCAATATCAACACCGCCCTAATTTGGCATTTTAACAAGCATTGAACTTGTAGATGTTCTTACTTATTGCTCCACCAATCAACTTGCTTTGATTACGAATAGGAATGTCTTTTAGCAGTTGTTCTTGAGAATTGAGATCACCTTCCTATTAGCAAAACGAAAACACTGGGAAGGATTAGCACAATGGTATAAAAATTAACCCCTGAAAACAATTCCAGTTGCAACCATCAATTTAAATGTTCAAAAGAATGCAGAAATTAAAGATAAATTAAACAGAAAGGAGGCTCTGAGGTTAACCTAACTAAAGTTTTGCTAAGCACTGATTTAGGACCCTTTATCCACCAACAAAACTGTTAATGTCAAAATTAGCCTGGAATTAAAAAAAAAATCAATAGCTCCAACTTATACCGGAGCTTCTCGCAGATTAATTGAAATCAGTCTCCTCTAGCATGCTCTCATGATTGCTCATCAATCTCTTGATGGGTTATATATTGAGGAATTGGCTAATAAATTTGGCATTGTGGTCTCTGCCTAAATCAGTGAACTGCCCATGGATGTGGGCTAATGCTTGGACATTTTCCATGAGCCTAAGATTTCTCCTCAACGTAAATTTGACAATGCTAATTTTATTCTAAGAAATTTTACCAAGCACTGGTCACATTTTTGAAGATTTGTCATGATTACCCTGTCCCTCTAACCATCATTATGCTGAAGTTTTCTTTGATGTAAAAAATACACTTCAAAATTGACTGCTCTTGATTGTTTAGGCTCAGGATAATGTCAATTTTAAGATACCATTGGTATTTGATGCTCCTTTTTCTCATAATTGTGCATTTTGACCATGTAAGACCTCAAGAAGCTTTAACATTAGGCTTCCTCATTAAATTTCTCCAACATATGTCAATCAAGTGTTGAACATATCGATCTTGGCTACCTAGGTAGCCTTGTTTATCGATCAAATTCTGGACAGTATGGAGACATTTCCATCATGAAGGGTGTGTGATGACTAACTAAGCAGGCACAGTAAATATGTCCAATTCAATGTTTGATGAAACAAAACAGTCATCAAAATCTGAAACTTACAAGATGAGAATAAACTTGGGCAAGAGAGAGCACTGTAGGATAGCGATCCAAAACTGCAAGTGCAACATCTTCTGTCACTTGTGGTACCTGTATCATGATATACATAGACTAAGATGCAGATTTTGGCTTCAGTATAGCTCAAAATTATTTATTACCCTTAAACTTCTGGAAAACCATATATCACCTGCATTAACTGTACACCAAATACATCACTCACAGTCTCCTTCTCAAGATCATGACACTTGTTGACAAATTTATCATAACTCATGCTTGCCTTGTCTTTTTCGTTTTTATCCATGCAATCCACCATATTATAGTAATCTGCTATGGCATGTGTTAGATTACCATATTTTCTTACTGTGTCTGCTAAGTCTCTGGTTCTTTGAACATCAAACCCTTCAAGAATCTCTGTCGTGAAAGCCCTACAGATATAATAGTTACGATATTTAAAACAAACTGAAAAAAATTCAAGAAAAACAATAGATCAATACTCTTTCTCAAGTAAATAATTAACAGTTCGTAAATAAAATAGCTTACGCAGATTTAATGCTTTCAGATGCATCTGTAAGATTCACATCACCTTCAATCAGGTAAATCAATTTTTGAAGCAAGCCTATAACTAGAAGCTTCAAAGCTTTAGAGGAGGCATATTTGAAGGCTGCTACAGTACACTTGGCAAAGGTATAATCTGCAGATTTGGAGGTCGCTTGTATCTGCAAATTTAGCATCATATTAAAAACAGCCATGTAAGTGCAGATAGGTCGAGTTATTCAAGCATACTTAGCAGAATTTGCAAGCAGGTTCGCCCTCAACTCCAACAGTCTTAATTTGGCATGAGTTCTATCTTAAGTAGCTAGGAGGAGCAAATAATCTCAAGGAGCTATCTTTGGCCTACATCTCCACTTCTATTCTTAATTTCAAATATTTTTGCAATCCTCCAGGAGCCTATTCTATAAAGGCAGAAGAGGGGTGAAGCAAGAGACACACATTATTATTTTACAAGAGATTTGCTTTGAGTGTCTTGCTTTCCACCCCTTTTTCTTGGTTGTAGTAATTGTGAGAGGACAAAGTCATCATTGAGAGGTAGAGAGTTCTTGCCTTGTATCCACGTAAGTGCATCCCTTGATACTCGTGTGTGAAGGTGCTTAAGAAGTCATTGAATGTCCACTGGAGCTCTTGTAGGTGAAACCAATATTCCCCAAACTTCGTGCCTACAACTTTGGAACTAAAGGTAACATATCTTCAGTGGCTACACCTCAGTGTTGATTTTGTTTTGTTGCAGTACTTTAGTCTCTTGAATTGATAAAGGTAGGAAGTACACCCTCTTAGTTAATTTTCTACACACCACAGACCTTAGGATTCAAAGCACTAGGTCACTATTTGTAATTGTGTCATTTACACTTGATGTTTATTACCTTTCTGCACACAGATCTGTCTTTTAGCAGCAAGTTTTTGGGCTCTTATAGGAGATTTACATGTTCACAAGGTGAGCAATCGTCCCCAGTTTTGCTTGTTGTTTTAGTCTATTTTATTGTAGATTACAGGTCTGATATATCAAATTACAACAAGCTTTATCACAATTTCAGCAGGTGTTTTGCAGTCCTTAGGGTTGAAACTTCACTCAAAGGTTGCATAGGGATTCCCCTTTTGTTGGTTGTGGAGCCTGATTATCTTCCTGATCCAAGAGTCTTGTTTCAGCCACGTTCCATGGGGGGGGCGAGAAATTTTGGAGCCCCCTCCCCCATGGCGTGGGTTCCGGGGCAGCGCCCTCAAAGAGAAAGTTTTGGGAAAATTGTCTTGTAAAATATTGCAATTTCTTAGTCAATCCGGACCGTTCATTATAAGGTCATAGATCTGATGATAGGGAGTGCCATGTGTGACAAACCTTTTGCTACTATGGTGGTTGTGTACCACTGGCGGAGACTGTGTCTGGACAGTAGTTGTGTACTACTATGGAAAGATACCTCCCTAGTTAAGAGGGAATGTTGATGTTTCAGCATCGGGCGAAACTTCTCCTAGATTGGGCTGCAGACCAAGGGAGATAGGATACATTTATCATAAAGGTGCACTTGTGGTAAATGGGCCCAGATGTAGTCCTTCCTTGATCATGACAAGGAATAATATGGACTTGAGGTGCTTTAGGTGTTTTCCACGTGTCAGTTAGCATCATGCTAACATTCACTCACGAGGGTGTACCTATGGTGAACAACCTTGGTTGAGAATGTCTCCCTCATTGAGAGGGAGTGTTGATGTTTGGACAACATCAGGAATACATTCTTTCAGATATATATATATATGACATGATCTTTATAATACAACGTATAAATATACTTAATAAATAAGTAGTTACATATTATCCAAGGGACACATCCTTTCATGGATGGTCACCATATGTTCTATATATATGGAACTCTCATCATTGTAATAATATATCAATCTATTATAATCATTTTGTCTTAGCATTTTCTACTGTACTCGTGTCTCTGTGCATGGTTATTCTTCTTGTGATCTTGGTTATTACTAATGCTATTGTTCATGGATTATGCTTCAGTTCATGCAAATTTGTAAAGAAACTGAATGTAATTGAACAACATTAAACTCCAACACATCTCTCACCAAGGAGGTCCAAGGGGGTGGCGAGAAATTTTGGAGCCCCGCCCCCCCAGCAGGGGTTCGAAGGCAGCGCCCCTGAAGAGAATTTTTTGGGAAAAATGCCTTGTAAAATATTGTAATTTCGTAGTCAATCTAGATCGTTCATTATAAGGTCGCAAATCTGATGGTAGAAGTTATGTTAGATTTTTTTGCCCTAGAAGGCAACCTTCTTTTATGAGGGAATTGTATTGCGGCTATGTATGTGAGTAAATATTGTATTCTGAGAGAGGAGAGTGTGAGAGAAAGAAGAGGAAGTAACAACAGGTATGTTGTCGGTTGTGTTATCCCCAACTTTTAGGGATAACTAGGAGATCATGTCTCGAGTCCCACAGGTCCTAGACATGCAGTACCGAGAGCCGAATCAACTTTAGCATGGCCCTAGAGGGCCCACCTTTTCCTCATTTCAGCACCTCTATCTTGTAAGCATCAGTAGCATCCATCACCATCGGATTGGTCTTGTGTTAGAGATGGCTCTTGCTCCATGAGGTAATGAGTCTGGGTACCATGGTATGTGTCACTTTGATCATCAAAACCTTTGAATATGTGCATCTATTTTCTTTTATTTCTAACAAATGCTTAGATCTTACGCTTTCCCACTTGACCATGTCTAGAGAGATTGATAGGATGCCCTAGTAAGCATGTGCCCGTAGGTTTTGGTTTGCCACTGGGGTGGGATTCTAAAAAGACATCATCTTCTCCCATCATAAACACCACTTTTTCATCTTTCTTCCCGCCCATCTACCCCTTGCACTTGTCTGGGCAATGGGTTGACCTATTTAAAAGATTGCACCTTACCTTGTGGGAAGAAGGGACTAAAGGCCCAGAAGGTAAAAGCAAGCTGGCAAAAGATAAAAGCCTAAGAATAAAACCTCGAAATGCTTCGCCCAGGGATCCCCAAGAAAGCAATAAAAGGCTTCTCAGCAAGAAACAAGAGGGACCCGTAAAAATAACAAAACAAGACCTGGTCAGAGTATAGGGGGTCTCATCATGAGCCAGCCTATTAGGTCCATGGGTACCTAGCAGTATGACATTACCACCATCTGGTTACCATGCCAGGGTAGTGACTCTTGGTTGGATTGCCAAGGGAAAGGGGGTCTCATCATGAGCCAACCTTCTCATTTCTGCAAAAGTACTTGTGGTTAACGTTGTCACCACTGGTCACCACGACAGGGCAGTGTCCCCTGATTAGCCTCCTGAAGAAAAAGCCATAAAGAATAAAAGAATAAAAGCATAGGCTTGGAAAGATTTGCATCCAGGACAGGTGCAACTTGCCTTCTACAAAGGCACCCACAGGTAAAACCATGCATCCTCTTCTCCCACTGCACCCACTTGCTAGGACATCCCTTGACCACCTCACCCACTTACATGGCCTCGATGAGCTCTCTTCCGAAAACTTTCATTTTCCAGTGGACACTAGCCCAATAGGACGCCCTGTCATTTTCTCCAAACTTGTATTGCAGGCTTGTGTAATGTGTTTGAGATTTTAACTGATGTATTAGGGATTTTATGCACATGTTTAATAATATTGATGATGAGATGTGATTGACATTGCTATGATCCATGTGACTTATGAGCCCATGGGGGGCGTAGTTGTTGATGTGCAGGATCATGCCCGACGGACAAGTACCATATTGGACCGGTACACATGGTGAAATGATCAGTTCGGACCTCCATGGGGCTGAAGAGCCCATCATATGGATGCTAAGATCCCATCAGGGGGCAGAGACAGGACAGAGATGGATCAGGGCCTTTGCACCGGAGAAGAAGAGGACGTTCCACCAAAGGCACCCTAGCAGAGCTTGACCTAGGGGGTTGTACCCTCTCCACTGGAGCGTTGGCCTTGGAAGGCCTAGGACGTCACCCTTGATGATCATGATGTCATCCAGCCTTATGGACGTCTTGGGAGGCAGATTTGGAAATATTGGCACCTGTGGTAGGCTGGAGAAGCCCAAGGAGGGCTAACGTTTTGCTCCAGGATGTTGAATCTGCCCTAGAAGGGGCTAACATCTCCCTCAAAGGGGCATGACATCTCTCTTTAGCTTGATTAAGGTTTAGTTTTGGTCATTTAATGTAAAACATTATGATTCTTAGTATTTAGGCCTTGTCGGCCTTTTCATGACCTAAAATGTAAAATTAGGTCACGGTACATTATATATTGAGGGTTTTTACTCTCATTTTTTGGATCATCTATGACTCACTCATTAGTGAGGTATGAAATTGGTGCTACACTTGGGTTCTTTGGCTGAAATTGTGAGGTGCACTTCTTGAACGAAGGCATTTTGGATCTATTTTGGCATTTTTGGCATATTTCTTGGTGGAAGGTGTTACAACTAGGGTTTGCTATGATGTCTCTTGGTGAAATGTAAGTGAATTTCTGCAAAACTTCTTAATTGAATGGTTTTATTGTTATTTCTTGCATTTATTGTTCTAAATTTGTTTAATAAACCCTAGGTGACAAGCACACATCATTGGTCCTTGTCTCATGTCCCCGTCAAGAATTTTCAACCATTTTTTGAAGAGAGAAAGAGCCTAGCCTTAGCTACACTCTTTCCCCACCTTCTCTTGCTAGTCGTTTTACCTTTTTTGAGCTAAGAAGGAGAAGACGTCTCAAGGCCTAGTTCCCCTACACCTTGAAGAGTTGTTTTTCCCCTAGGGTTTGTTGGCAAGGCCTTGCCATAGCAACACGTTCCCTTTGTCTTAGTCTTAAGCCATTTTTCAGAGCTAGCCATTTTTTCCATTGACCTAAGGAGGAGAGAGCACTGAGGCCTAGTTCCCCTACACCAAAGTGAGCCTCTCTCCCCTAGGGTTTTTGTCCTTGAGGCCTTGTTGTAGCAACACCTCAAGGCTTAATCCTCCAGTCCTTAGCCTTATTATCTTCCTTGATCCTTCAGATCTTGCGTCCTCACTTTGACTCCATTAACCCTAGGAAACGCACTGATCTAAGACCGAGCCTGTGAGTATTATGATCAAAACCACTCTCAATACTTTGAATGAAACCCTAACTATTCTAACCCTAGCCTAGGACTAACCCTACTAACTAAGTGTTGTTGTCATCTTTTGCTATAAACAACATTGTACAGCTAATGTTTCACTTTTAAGCAATTGAATGGTTGATTTAAGGGCATTACCTAAATGAAGTGTTGATTATCACATCGAATGCCACCTTTTCTCAGCATTTATTGAAGAAGTGACATTTGTTATCATTCTTATTTCATAAACATTGACTTCGTTAATATTTATTATGCAATTGTTTATATGTATCAGATAGTCGTTATTATATGAAGTACTAACCAAGTGAGCAAGCTTGCATATATCAGTTTCTTGTTGCTTTGTCTCAGGCAAGTGTATCTCTCTTTTGGGTTATACTTTATTATTGGTTGTTAGCCGAACTATCTGCTCGGTGGTGATTTGTGAGGGCGAAAACTTATCTTTGTCTTACACTCCTTTGCCTTCTCAAAACCCCAGGTCACCGGGGATGTCTCCCCTGGGCCTTACCTCCCTAAGCAGAAATAACCATCCCATTGAGGTGACATTGGGTGGGATTGGTTCCAGTTATGCCAGTTTTCCTCTTCAATCTCTAGCCTTTATCCTTACTACAAACTGCGTGATAAAAAGTTGTATCCCTTCATTTGTTGGATAATAATTAAGGACCTGAATATTTCTCTAGTGGACGTAGCCCACACTAGGCAAACCATGTATATATGTGTCTCTATTGTATTCTGTATCTTTTGTGTTTTATTTCCACATTTGTTTTATTTTATTGCTCTGCGATCTTGTTTTTCTAACACCCTTTGTGGCTAGCAAGTACTAAACCAAATTGCAGGGATATTGTACAAGGTGACATTGTGTACTCTCCAGTTACAATGGAACCCTTCCAATTTCAAGTGCTAACAGAGCCCATGGTGGTAACCAAGTGGGACGATGGTGTTTTGAGACACCTTTAAACAATGAAGAGCATTGTTGTGCACTTCAAATGAGACTAAAGACTCACCAATAAATAAGTTTAGGGTTTACTCCTAGGATCCCAAAAGGGTGGGACAACCACAATACCCACTAAAGTGCTTAGTTGTAAATGAAAGGGTAACCAAGGTGGTTAGTCATAAACAAAAGGGTCATCAAGCGGTCCCAAAAGTACAAAAAACCCTCAATTTGAGTTTGTTGAAATATTGTAACTGCGAAGAATATTCTAATTATAATTGAGTTATTATTATATAGATCAATCCCCTTTTGTGGATTGATCGTGTCGGGACTTATGTATGACCAAATCCCCTTTTGTGGATTGGTCAAACCCTAGTTAAATGATGCTAATTGAAAAGTTAGCTTTAGGGCTAATTAACGTGGTTTTAGCCACTAGTTCAAGAAGTCAGCCCAACGTGATGAAGAGACACAACCCTAGGGCTCCTCAGCTAGTATAAATAAGAGAGGATAGTGCCTCATTCACTCACTCACTCAAGTCACTCATCTAGTGTGCAAGTTTGAAGGAAGTTGTAGTTAGAAGAAGGAGAAGAGAGAGGCGCATTGCTCAGTCTTGGATATTCTCTAGTGTTTGGTCTTTTATCTGAATGTTGTGTACCTTATGATTGTGTTTCTCTCAGTGATCCTGTTTATGCTATTATTGTCTAGTAAATTGAAAAGAACTTAATAGCAGCTCTAAATTTAAGATGGTTTCAGAGCTTGACTGAATAGAACACCTTTCACTAGGCAACCAAAAAATTCATTGTTGTCGTACAAGAAAATTAGGGCTTTTCATTGGAAGGGAATTTCATCCTAAAACCCATCTAGGGAAGTGTGCCCTAGCCTAGCGAACTCATTGGCAACTTGAGCACACCTTTTCAATGGACAAAACCTCCAGAAAGTAAACCTAGTTTTGACTGGTACCAGAAAACCAGGAAACCAGAACTAGTAATAGAAGTACTAGTCCAGATTTGCGCAAGTCCAATTTCAAGGGGTGAAATTTGGATTTTCTAAAAATAGACTGCACCAGCCTACTCGCCTCAACCCAACGCACCTCCTGGTAAGTTCAGATTCAATTTCTGAGCACTTTCAATTTTGTATCATTTTTCCAGCTCCAAGTCAAGATGTCTGCAAGCACCAAGCTTGTTGACAAGTTAGAAGGTGTGGAAAACATTTGTGCCTGGAAGTATAGGATTGCAATCATTCTTGAAGAGAATGACCTTGCAAAATACATAAAGGAAAATGTACCAAAACCCGAAGAAGATGCAGTTAAAGCAAGTACAAGAAGGATATGGTTAGGGCCAAAAGCATCATTGCATACTCTATTAAAGATCACTTGATCCCTCAAATGTCTTCAAAAGATACTCCAAAAAAAATATTTGATACCCTAACCAGAATGTATGAAGGAAAGAACATTAACCGGAAGATGAACTTGAGAAATCAACTCAAGAATACGAAGATGCAGAAAGGAGAAATTGTTCAAGACTACTTCTCTAGGATTACTCATTTCAAAGAATAGTCAGAAGCAATTGGAGATATCTTGGATGAAAATAAACTCATCATGACAACTCTAAATGGTCTCACGAGAACTTAGGATGCCTTCATCCAAACTATTTGTGCCAGAAAGGAAAAACTACAATTTGACGGTCTTTGGGAAGAATGTGTTCAAGAAGAAGCAAGAGTAGCTAACCAAGAAGCAGTACTATTAAGGGATGAAGGCCAAGCCCTAGCTGCTCATGCTAAAGAGAAGGTCTCATTCCCAAAAGGAGACCCACCTACATAAGGAATATCACTTCCCAAGGAGATTCACCCATTTACATAAAGAACCTCACCCCAAAAATTTCAGAAGGGTCAAAGAAGAGAAAAAGATGTATCTTCTTGTTGGTGTTATCATTGTGATAAGATGGGACATATTGCTAAGAATTGTCCAGCCAAAAGAGAAGAATACAAAAAAAAGAAATAACAAAAGACATCATCCCAGTGCAGCTGAAGATGATGAGCCACCCACAAAGATGATTAAAGAAGAGATTGAAGACTATGTCTTATTTTTTTCCCTCTCAGGATCTGTGACACCTGGAGAGGATACTTGGCTCATAGACAATGGTGCTTCTAAGCACATGACAGGTCAGAGAGACATTCTCTCTAGCCTTACAGAAAAGAACTTTCCCCAGAAAATTACACTTGGAGATGATTACCAGTACCCTACCAAAGGAGTGGGAGAATCCACCTAAAAACCTGATTCATGGACACCGATGAAGATGAAGGATGTACTATATGTACCAAGTTTGACAAAGAACTTACTTTCTATCTCAGCTTTAGATAAGAAAGGATTCAGGGTTGCATTCATAGATGGTGAAGTTCTCATGTGGCCTAAAGGAAAAACCATAGAACATGCAATTGTCATTGGAACAGAAGAAGGTGGCCTATATAAGTTAAAAGGTCACTCAGATGCAGCCTTGACTCACTCTACTAAGAGTCCATGTGAACATTGGCATAGAAGACTAGCTCACATCAACAACAAATCCTTACCATATGTGAAGCTGGATCATGAAGGTGTGTGCAAGGGATGTGCACACACCTTCATGATCAAAATTCATGTAGTACGTAGCACCAGTGTCAAGCAACCATGCATCTCTCCAAGAAGCAAATGAAGTTTTGAAAAAATATTTGTTTATGCCAATATTATAACGGACAATAACAAAATGAGTGGATTCAAGAACTTTACCTTTTGTTTCCTTTTGTTCTTGATTTTCTTTAATCTTCTCCCGTGGGATCCTACATGTATTTGCATCATATTCAATCTTGACACAAAGAACACGATGAATATATGATCTCTCACCTTGATTATGCCTACCCCCTACCTTTGAAATACCTCTTTTTGCATCCTCTCTAACTACCTTATACTCTAGAATAATCATGTCATTTATTCTTCCCTTCTTTGGTAAGGCACATTGTTTTTCTAATGGGCTAAAATGTCTTCCAAAAATATTTCTTAGGTTATGCAATTGTCTCCATCAAAGAGCCAAAATTGAGGGACTTCAATTGGCTAATGGCTTGAAGTGATTAAAGATAGTGAGCATATGTGGGGTAGAGGGCCTTGATGAAGGTCATGAGACCAATGATCCACAACAACATCAATGTTTTTCATGATGGATTTAATTTGGGATGATAAAGTCATGGGATCGTTATCCTTCAACTCTAGGTTGAAGAGCTTCAATTTCAATTGAATTAGCTCCAATTTTGAATGTGAAAATATTTCATCTTCTTCAAAGCACCCCAAGAATCTTTGATAGATCTAGTGTGACAACTCGCATCTTCACTCATAAAAGAAGCAATCAAGGCATATGATTTCTTATCTTTAATCATTGATATTACAAGCTCTGTATCTATTGTAGGTTTGATAGGTGAAGCATCTCGATCACAAATACCATCCCAAATATCACTAAAGATAAGAGTATGGTTTATCTTTCTTGACTATTCTAGATAAGTTTCTTTGCCGATAAGTACCACACCAACAATTGAGACAAAAGAATGCATCTTCATCAACAAAATCACTTCAAAAATATAAACAATGTCAATACAAGCTAGTTATGATTCTTTTCTATACAATTATTGATCATATATTGGGGTTAACCTTTGAAAATGGGTGATGTATACGCTAGGGGGAACTTAGTATCTCAATTACCGAATGATTTGATTGAGGAGACACTGGAATGGCTACCAACGGAATATCTGTGTATGTTTTGTTGCATCTGCATGAAATGGAACGCACTTTTTTTATAAACCAAATTTATTACTAGACAATGGAAAACAATATATGCAACACAATAACAATCTCTATTAAAAAGATATATTAAGTTGTTATTGGGTAGATACTAGCTTGTCCCATAAATGACATTGTCAACGGGTTCTACAAAGACAAGGGTTTTATTTCAACAAGTTTTACATGGTGTGTTTGTGTTGTAGTCAACAAAATGTAAGCAGTTTGTAATACAAATATACTTGTAGAGTTACGCTACAATGGCAAAGTGAAGAGTGGGAACAACGAAGAGGTCATGGGATGTGGGCATTGTAAATGCATATCTTTCAGCCATGTCTAATTCCTGCACATACATGTTATGGGAGAGATTCCACTTAAAACAATGCATGAGCTTTGCCACCACAAAATGCACAACAAGAGTTCCTAATTGGTGCGACTTCATGTTCCTCCCTGTTGTCGCCCTTATGCACACTTGCAGACGTGAGCTAAGTCCCGCTCACTTAGTGTGCCCTCGGAGACACAATGTCTAAGCTCCTGCCCACACAGCCAAGGGGGGTTGTCCCTGAGTTACTAAGTTAATTTTAATTACAATTTTCTAGGAGTTAGTTTCAATTGATTATAGGCCAAAGGGAAAATCTAGCCTATATGACAAGCAGCAATGCAAGTGCAATCTACTTCTAAATGAAAGGCAGCCCTTTTCCTAGGTCAACTAAAGACTAGTGCCTGATGTTGGGCTATGGGGTCAACTATATTTGAGGGTTGTTCGTTACAACAAGTATTACAATTGAATCAAATCAAACTACCCAAACCCCAAGGTTAGAATTATACAAAATGATTACACAAGATTACAACAAGTATGAAACACAATAGATATACAATAGATACAAAATATACACGAGATAAGATATTTCACACCCTAGGGCCAAGCATGCCCCAAGTGGCACTTACTCCACTTGGACTGCCTTCACTGGCATCTAACCATAAAAGCACTCAAGGATCAAGTAAGTGATGCCTCCCCAAAGTGGGATACTCAGTCACTTATTGATCCACACCACAACAATGATTTATCAACAAGATATTCAAATGATAACCAGATAATCACAACACCATAAAGATAGAACAATTAGTTGCAAGTAAAAAGATATATCAATGAAATGTCACAATGTAATGTTATCCTATCAATACATCTACTTTCCCCAAAACATATACAAGTGTGATCTATGCAACTAGTGTTCTTCTTAAACGTTTTAACTTCCCACCCCCTAACTAGATTTGTGTCTCAACTTCCACTTTTGTCAAATAACTGCCCGGTGCTC
>CBVK0102263240.1:5146-15755 GCA_900067695.1 Picea abies | reverse complement strand
TGTTATAGATAACCAGGAATGCAAATGTATAATAATGTATAAATATAAATAATTGATAAAAGATTATTACAATTGAGAAGGAGGGCTTGATTATATACCCACACAGGGGTGCCCTTTCATCACTAGACATGTCTTTTGGAGAACATGTCCTTTCATTATTAATAATTACTATTACTAATTATTTACTAATTAATTATTTTGTTATGAACATCTATTTATGTGTATTTATGTTCATAACATGGTAAGAGCAGAGAGGAGTCTCTATGATTTTGGAGTAACTTGGCCATCTATCAAATAATTTGGTAAAAGCTTACACTCTCTTGTGTGGCATATCTTTAGCAAAGGAGGCAAATATTAGAGCTCTCTCGGTCTTTGGGGATTCAATGATCGTCATCAAAGCAATGATTGACAAATCCACTCCTGAAGGATTCAAATTAAAAAATATCATCTCTAGAGTCAAGCATAAATAGGGCCTTTCGCTGGAGTCTCATTGTGCCACATTAAGAGGGACCTGGATGAGGAGACAGACCAATGGGCCAAATGAGCATCTAAGCTTAGCCCTAACATCTTGATTAAAAATGGGGTCCAAGACACTATGGTTATCCCTTAAATCTTTGTCAAAGTGTGTGTCAAGCACATTAAATCTTGACATGAACTAACTTTTGTCAATGAGTTGGTGTTTCATCGAGATGAGCGACCCAAGGACACTCATCACCCTTATCTTTATGCAAATTTCCCCTCACCTTATGGCATTTGAATGTAGTCTTGTGTTTTGGTACAATGGTTTGGGTATAATGGCAAGGCCAAGAATGGAAAGTTGGTGCATAATAGGTTGGTTCACCCATGCGCTTGATAGTTTGGTAAGTTTCTTGGTTCTCTTTGGTCAGTTTATCGATCCCTTTCTCCTCTAGATTGGTCTCATTCTATCAATAGCTTGTTATGAGAGCAAGGTGTCGGGCTTTTTTAGCCTCCCTTTGCTTGTTTTGACCTTATCTTTTTGTTTATTCTCTCCATCTCTGATGTTTCCCTGTTAAAAGAATTTGAAGAGTTAGAGGTGAATGTTGGTTGGAATTTGTGGGTTGGTTTTAAACTTTGACTTGGAGAAATTGTTCAACAAACAGTGGTTAAGTTGGGTGTTGGTTCTTGCCATGACTTTGTAATCTTCATCCTTTATTTTCCCTCTAGAAGCTAGGTTGATCTTAATTCAATCACTCTATATACATTTGTCAAAGTAGTCTCTGTTTGTTTTGAAGGTCAAAGTCATAGTGAGGCCATGGCAAAAAATTTGAATGTTTCAGGCTTGCAAAAGTATCCTAATATCAAAGTCTAGTGCTCTGATTTTGGAAATAGTGTGGTGATTTTCTTCTAGTATCAAGGCACTTAGGAAGAGGCTTTGCTCTTCAAGCATAATGGATATGCCACTGGAATTTCATCCCCTAATTTTAGGAAGCTAATGAATTTTGATTTTGTTCATTTTGTTGGAGTGAGCAGAAGGTTTGGTTTTCTCTTTGAATGTCCCTCCCAAATCTAGTGTGTAGATTTATTCAAAATGGATAAAGGAGATGTGCAAGAGCTTCGTAGATTTATGCATCATCGTGAAGATCTCATCCAAGATAATCAAAGTGTTGTTCTCTCAGTATCTTCCAAAGCCACAAAGATTGAGCATATTTGCATTAGTAAACATGCTAATATCGTGAACATTCTTGTACATTAGAAGCAAAGAATTAAATATCTTGAAGTAGAGTGCAACACACTTCTAAATCGTGCACTTATCCAACACATGGATTCTCTATTAATGGCCTCTAACAATGAGGAAATAGAAAACTCAATTCAAGTTGAGCCAAAAGAGGAAGAAACGGTCCACCGGTTATGAGACGTTATGAAATTGAAGGATAAAATTATCCTCAATATGATGAGGGGAAAGAAGATTAAGGTAGTACTTTTGTTTGTCGTTAATGATATGTGTTTCTGAGTTATTTGTATCCTAGGAATCTGTGTGAAATAGGCCACTTGTAGGCAAACATGGAATATATTTTTTGTATTATGCTGGAATTTTTTTGATGTATTCTTAGTAAAATATCTTAATTTGTTGAAGGGAATACGAATCAACAATATGTTACTCGTTACAAGCTTCGGCTACAACCCCCTTTTGAATTAATGCAAATTATGTTTCGGTTAAAAATAAATATATAAAAGGGATTGTATTGAAGGTAAATCAATTAGTTACAGTTTTGGCAACTTAACCTAGTATGATATCAAGTGAGGTTTGTTATCGCGCAAACTATAGGTTGGTCAAAGCTTGACACAATCCACTAGATGGCGATAACGGTGGGAGAGCTTACACATTGTCACCTCAGATAAACCCTCCCCTCGCTTTAGTGAAGGAAGAATCCAACACAAGGGGGAAATCCTAGGTAACCCTAGGGGGATTTGGACGAAAAGTGAAAATATGGAAGTGATGCCCCTATAGGTCAAGATGCTAAGTGGAGAGTAGCTTGACAACAAGCTTCAGAGGTGGTTTATGGTTGCCAAGTGTTTGAGTACTTGCGGAAGATGGTTGTACCTACCTGAGACACAAGAAAAGACAAGATATAAGCTAAACAATTCAATGGACAAGAAAGTCAATCTTGTTGTCCCTATTTGCAGCAGTCAACAAGAATATATCTTAGCAAATAAATTATAGTTAAAGATGCTAAAAGTCTAGTAAATGATGCAAGAGATAAGCTAGCAAGTACTAGTATAACTCAGGTATGAAAGCATAAGACTTTAGCAACAAAGCAAGGTTGTTGTAAAAAAGTATTGCAGAGATGTATTATCAGCCTTATGGTTGTAGCAAACTATTGCTACAACAAAAAATTTCAACCCACAAAAAGTACGAGTAAAACACCCAAAAAGTGCATTGAGATTAGTAGAGTATTATGGCAGCTTCCGAGCAAATTTTGACGGTTGAAATGTGAGTTATGAATAAAAAAGAGAATGATTTGTTGTAGCCCTAATGGTTGTAGCTTTAATTTAGTTATAGCTCCAAAAAGACTAAGTAGACTAACACGCCCTAGAGGCTTTAGCAACCTCAAAGCATTAACAATAGATTCCAACTTGAACAATATTAATCTCTCACTAAATCATGTTTACAAATGCAAACAATTTATTTCTCCAATGCAAACTTCAGATAAGTGCCTTTTTAAAATGGGTGAATGGAGTCTTGAAAGCATGAGTTAGATCAACAAAATCCCTAGGGGTGTAAACCCTCTTACTCCCTAGGGTATGCAAATCAAACTAAGGTAAATCAAGGAGGGTGTACACCCTTGTACTCCTCGTAGCAACCTTGCAACAAAAGACTTGTAAAGTAGCAAATGAGATGAAGCTTAATGGAGGGTGTATGCACTTATACTCCTCCTAGGGTTTCAACCAACAATAACCAAGAAAAGAGCAAGAAGAATTAACAATTGCAGGTTTTCCTTACCAATTTCAAGAGAGATGCAAGAACAAACCCTAGTTCACCAAGCAAATCACCATTCATAAGCAAGAGAAGAAGTCTCTAAGAGGTGCACACCACCTTAGCTCAATTATTCACCAAGAGATATCACCAAAAATTATTTGCACAAGAGAGAGATACCAAAATGCCCAAGTAGGGTGCAAATTTCAGCCACTAGTCTTCTCACAATGGGAGAGATATGATACGAAAATGAAATGAAATGATCTCTATTTATACAAATCCTACTACAAGTGTTTGTCCACTTAATTTTAGGGTAAACCACAAAGTAAGGGGACAAAACCCCTTTCTTTGCCCCTTTACATTATAAAATTCATTTTTAACCCAAAAATGCACATAAGAAACCCTAAGAAAGCATGACGTCACCCCTTTACGACAACGTTTTGGCACTTTTGCAAGTCGTTGGAATCGTTGGGCCCTCTAGGGATTCCCTCTCGTGTGTTAGGCCTTTCTCCTCCAAGTCAAACCCTCAACCATAAAAGCATGCCAAGTGTCAAGTCAACCAACACCACCACCCCAACCCTAGCCCTATAGTGACGTCAACCTCCTCAAAAGTGATGTTTTAGCCTCAAAAGCAAATCGTTGGGCTAACAAAGGGTTGGGTTAGGTCCTCCAAAGTGTCTCCTCTTGCCTCTAAAGGTTGTCATTGTCATCTGGTGTGTGGGACATAACATCCAACCTATGGGCTTCAAGCCCCAAGGGAGCCCAATCTAGGCTTGTTCTTCCAAATTCATCCACCAACTAGGTCCTGCAAAGATAATGAATACGCCCTACAAGGATCTCAAGTCAAATGCCTCATGATAAGTAAATAAAATCAATAAAATATCCATTTGAGCATGTACATCCAAACTACCTCATCAAAATAAATAATTGCTTAGAGACCTTATGCACTTTGGCAAGTTTAGGTATGGGAGGGTTGACAAAGTGACCTATTGGGTGAATCGTACCTCAAGTTTAGGGGTGTTTTCCAAGTGGTCCCCTCTCTAAGACATGTGGAAAAAGTGACATGGATGGGGGCAAGACTATTGGGCACGGAGTTCATGACATACAAGGGACTGTAGTATCTCATTTATGGGTGCCTTTGTAGAGGGTGTGTTGCACCTTTGTTTTCAATGCAACCTTTTTCCAAGCCCATTTATTGTCTTTTATTCTTTTTAAGATGTTTCCAAGTTGAAGCCTTCTACCTAAGCATGAAAATTAGTACCCACCTTGACTCTACCCTGGTCGCATCATGCTTCCCCAATTTGAAACCATGTGTGGGGCTTCTATATAAGCATGAAAAATAGTGCCCACACATGCTCCACCTTGGTTGGCATTTTGCATTAGTTAATATTTTTACAGGTCCCATCAGTTTCTCATGAGAGACATTTCATTGTCCTCGGGATCTATGGGCGAGCATCTTGAAGGTTCGTGATTGGATTTTATCTTTTTCCAGCTACAAGCCTCTGGGTCTTCATCCCCTTCTTCCCATGAAACGAGGGACAATCCCTTCTTGGGTCAGTGTACTCGAAAATCCCAAAAGATAAGGAGATGAGGGGATGAAGTGTGGAAAGTGACAAGTATGGTTGGGAATGAGATGAGGGGATGAAGTGTGGAAAGTGACAAGTATGGTTGGGAATGGCACGATGACTCGTCAAGAGGACCTCCCAGTAGCAAACCTATCCCTAAGGGTAACCCACTTACTAGGGCTCAATGTCAACCACCAAAGTGAAACAGGGAAAATAGCATAATTTCCAAGCAAACGTTACATAATCAAAACCAGTTATAGATTCAACAAACTCAAATGTCTCAAATATTGAAATGACACTCACCATGATACCTGGTTTGTACCTCATGGAGCAAGCCCAAATGTCTTCCGGAAGCCAATTGATGTGGTGGATATCGTCATGATGAACCTGGAACTATGGTGGCGAGGTGGGTCTCTGTCTATGCAAGTGGACATTGTTGGTCAAGCTATCTCTCGGTATTCCATGTATGCAACATGAGGACCTTGAGACATTGTCTCATTAGGTATCCGTAGGAGTTGGGGATAACATTTGGCTCCTACTTGGGGACATGTACTCGTCGTAGAGTGCATGAGAACCGCAACATCTCACGTTGGACCTGTGCTTACACTGAAACATAAGATTGTAAAATCCAGGGTGGTTCTATTACCCTTCGTCCATATATATCAAAACCAAAAATGACAGATAATCTAGAAAAGAAATTATATATATATATATATATATATATATATATATATATAAACTAAACATATATATATATATATATATATATATATATATATATAAACTAAACATGTAATATGATGAAATCAATATGCAAGCAGAGCAAAATGAAATATGAAATGTAGCTAAGCTACCATGAGCAATCAAGATGCAAATGTAAGGAAAGCAAGATGACCTACCTACTTACCTGAGGCCTTGGCCCTGAAGAAGTCAAGTGCCCTAAATGTAGGGCCGAAGAAGAGACCCATCCACTGACAATGACATATTTATCCCATCCAAAGGTATCAAGTAACACTTCTCTTTTTTGGACTTCGTCTTGATGATGTAAGGAACAAGCCACGTGTTTCCATCCTTCTGTTTATATTTAGGCTTGTCCCACATGAACATAACACTTCCTTCATTGTAGTTGATGTAAGGTATATTCTCGATGTAAGGATAAGAAGGAGGTCATGTGTTGACTGCATTTATGATGGCTTTCTCACGTTCTTTGCTTTCTTTATCTTCTTTCTTCAATACCTGGATGGACCCTGGTTCTTTCCCTTGGAACTTCACAAGATTTTCTTTGTACTCATATGTCCTTGGGAGTAACGTATCTATGCAGTCATCTTGCATGAAAGGTAACTCTTGTGGATCATGCTCAATGGTCTCTGGAACCTCATCAAACTCACACTCACTTGTGTAATCAGGATCGTTGGGGTCCATCACATGCTTGTCGGCCTGCTCTCGACTATATAATATCTCAAAGGTGCCATCCCCCGTGGGAATGTGTGCATGGGTAAGATCCATGCTAACAAAACCTCCAAGAGCAGCAGACCAACTCCTTGATAAGAGCATCCCCCAAGCATCTAGAACATCAATCACTACTATGTTCATAAGGAGGTTGATATGCGGAAAATCAATCCGTAAGACTTCAATGTTCTCACATAGTCCATAAACCTTGACCCTCTTAGAATCAATGCCCCACACATTTCCATATGGTTGGGTCATCTTTAAGCCAAGTTGTTCCATCACCTTCAAAGACGTGACATTTTTTGATGTCGTTGAATCGAGCATACAATTGTTTAGGCGGAGGCCATTCATGCCTAAGGAAAGATAGAAATGAGGGTTATTGTCCCTTTGTCGATCAAGATACATGGTGTTCAAAATGATTGGAGGGTCCTCCTTCTCAATTGGTACCTATAATAACTTCAAGATTTCCCTCCTCATAGAAGAAAATTTGCACATATCTATTACAGGGACCGTCATATTCAACTTCCCAAACATGGTTGCAACGTCTATGTTCAACTGAATCTCGTTTTCTGTTGGAGTTGGATTGGGAAGCAACAAATGTTCTGGAGGTGGAAGTGGTGGGACCACCTTCTCTGTAGATGGGAGAGGAGCGGTTGCTTCTAGCTGAGGCGAAGTGGAAGTTTGTGATGGAGGAACTGAAGCTTTATTTCTTCTAGTGTATTTCAAAAATTCCCTCTTCCTTAATTCCTTTCTTTGATCATTTGTCAACTAGTTTAACACCCATAATTGTCCCTCTCTTTCCCCCTTTATGCTGGCCTCATCGATCTGTTCTTGTGTGACCTATTCTGCTTGGAAGTTACAGATCATATCCATGAAGTTCATACTATCAGAAGAGTATTCATCTTGTCGAGGACATTCATCCTCTCAGTGAGGTTCTTGACATGGAGAACACCACGATGTCTACTCCATGTTGATCATTCCAACCAGGTTCAACGTATCAGGATCCTTTGCCTCTTGTTGAGGCCTTGGTTTCCATCCTGTGGCATCTCTCTATTGTCTAGAAAACTGAGGTTTGGAGGCAGATTGATTCCTTTCTACAGTGGTTAATCGACCCATGATTTGATTTCGATCTTGGATAAACTGAGTACTCATCTGATCTATCTTCTAAGTTAAGAGAGAAATTGGATTTGGAATACTACTATTGGAAGCCTTAGTCTTTGTCTCTTCCTTGGCACGAGGATACTGAAAAGGATCAACTTTCGATTCAAGGAGGTTCTCTTCAATTTATGCATTTTACTCTTTGGCTTGTGCCAATTTGGTGGGATTCTTGTCCTTAAGAATGAAGTGAAATTGCCCATCGAATGCATTCACTTAAAGGAGACGAACAATCGCAGTTGTAGGACATAGATCTATCGAGATTTGATTGTACAATCTGTCAAACCTGTTGTAAATTCATTTAATGTTTCATTCTCCTTCTTCCTTGTTTGATTAAACTGTGCTACAAGCATTACGTTGTCTTTCTTTGCTGGCCATCTATTCTTGAATAACTTGCAAAGTCTTCATAATATTCTATGTGATTGTTAGGTAATCCTTTGAACCACCCCTGAGCATCTTCAGTTAATGATAAGGCTAGTAGCTTCATTGCTACATCCTCATGTTCCACTTCTGCGTTTTCCATGTCTCGACCCATGGCATAGAGATGATCATCAAGAGTGATCACATTATTTCCTAGAAACTTTAGCAACCATTTATGAGCCTCTTTTGGTATGGTATTGGGATATTCGAGAATGGTGTCCATGTTCAAGGGATTGTATAGATATTTTTCCCAAGGGTGAGCCATTGGAGCAAGGGGAAGGGTACCCTGGAAAATGGTTTTGACAATGGGAAGCTTGAGAGGAGGCCTTCTTCGATAAACCTTAGAAGGTTTGAATCTCCCTGGAAGAAAAGTCTTAATGGAAGACGGATTATGGGATGGTGGAGTCACCATATGGGCTTTAAGAAGAGCTCATCAAGGGTGGAAGGGGAACATCCTTGAAGTGGAGTCGCCAGGAAATCTAGGGGTAAAGTCTTTGGGATGGTAGCTTGCAAAAGTGTCGCTAGGGCACGAAAGAGGATTCAAAATCCCCCCCGACATCGATGCCAAAATGTTATCACACAAATTGTAGGTTGGGAAAATACCAACCCAATCCATTGGATGCCGCTAACGATGGGAGAGTTTACCCACTGTCACCTCAGATAAACCCTCCCCTTTCTTTAGTGAAGGAAGAATCCAACACAAGGGGTGATTCTCGGGTGACCCTAGGGGGGAATGGGATGGAAAGTGATACTTATGAAGAGATTCCCCTATAGGTCAAGATGCTAAGTGGAGAGTGGCTTGACAACAAGCTTCAGAGGTGGTTTATGGTTTCCAAGTGTTTGAGTACTTGCGGAAGATGGTTGTATCTGCCCGAGACACAAGAAAAGACAAGATAGAAGCTAAACAATTCAATGTACAAGAAAGTTAAGCTTGTTGTCCCTACTTGCAGTAGTCGACAAGAATATATATCAACAAATAAATGATAGTTAACGCTGCTAAATGAGATGCTAAAATTCTAGTAAATGATGCAAGAGATAAGTTAGCAAGTACTAGTATAGCTCAGGTATGAAAGCATAAGACTTTAGTAACAAAACAAGGTTGTTGTAAACAAGTATTGCAAAGATTTATCATCAACCTTATGGCTGAAGCAAAATATTGCTACAACAAAAAATTTCAACCCACAAAAAGTACAAGTAAACCACCCAAAAAGTGTGTGAGATTAGTAGAGTATTATGGCAACTTCCTCACAAATTTTGACGGTTGAAATGAGAGTTACGAATAAAAAAGAGAATGATTTGTTGTAGCCCTAATGGTTGTAGCTTTAATTTAGTTATAGCTCCAAAAAGAGTAAGTAGAATTAGACGCCCTAGAGACTTTAGCAACCTTGAATCAACAACAATAGATTCCAACTTGAACAATATTAATATCTTACTAAATCACGTTTACCAATGCAAACTTCAAATTAATGCCTTTTAAAAATAGGTGAATGGAGTCTTGAAAGCATGAGTAAGATCAAAAAAATCCCTAGGGGTGTAAACCCTCTTACTCCCTAGTGTATGCAAATCAAACTAAGGTAAATCAAGGAGGGTGTACACCCTTGTACTCCTCCTAGCAACCTTGCAACAAAAGACTTGTAAACTAGCAAATGAGATGAAGCTTGATGGAGGGTGTATGCACTTATACTCCCAGGAAGGTCTACAGTGCTCAGATACATCAGATCTATCCATTGGTTCAAAAGGTATGTCTTATTTCTATGAATAGTTGGATTTTGATGTATGCATGAGAAATGGTTATGGAGATTTGAGGATTCTCCCTAGAAAGACTAGTGGCTGCATGGGATCTTCTGCATAAATCAGATCTAGAGAAATACATTGTTGGTATATTTATCATTGATACTTCATGTCGAGGCACATCTTGTATTTCTTGGCATATGGCTAAGGGTTTTTGTGGTGTATGGTTGAGAGCTTGTATTGGTTGATGTATTGAGAGGTTGAATATCAGAAAGGGTTTGAAGTTTAGATCATGTAAGGGTTATTATATGTATTCATGATTACACACACTTTTGGCACATGACTAGAGAGAGATATGCATGAGGATGCTTACACATGGTACAGATACAGTCTGAATGCAGTGACGGGTTACATATCTATGTGAAAGAAGTTACACAGGGTCAGAAGTTTTCAAAAGAAGAAAACCCTAGTTTTCAGAAGGCATATGCAGGTTGCATAACAATTTGGTTGCATACATACGCATGTTGCATAACAGATAGGGCGCGTACATACGCGTGTTTCAACACTACAGGTCGTGTACCTATTGTATTTTGTTGATACATGTTCAGTTCAGGTACATATTGATTACATGGCAGTTGTACAGGTTGGTTGCAGGTCAGTGGTACAGATTGATACAGTTGTACAGTGGTAAATCTCACAATGATAGTGTGACAGCGGTTCCATCATTCTACATCTATGTCAGGGTGGTTGGACAGGGCGAGGACAGGTGGTTGTAGCCACCTTCCGGTTGTAGCCGGACAACTTAGGGGGTTGTAGCCTCCTTCTGGTTGTAGCCAGAGAATTGGGGAGTTGG
>CBVK0102263239.1:0-21875 GCA_900067695.1 Picea abies | reverse complement strand
TTTGAAGAAGCAGTTAAAAAAGAACAATGGAAAGAAGCTATGGCAGAAGAACACCAATGCATTATGAGAAATGAAGTATGGGAAATTGTACCTAGACCCAAAGAAAAATCAGTTGTAACTTCAAAATGGGTATACAAGATCAAACATGCAACAGACGGAAGCGTGGATAAATATAAGGCAAGATTTGTGGCCAGAGTGTTCTCCCAGAAGGAGGGAGAAGACTATGACGAAACTTTTGCTCCAGTGGCAAGGTATACTTCCGTCAGAACTATCATATCTCTTGCCGCTTCCATGGGATGGAATCTACACCAGATGGATGTAAAGACAACCTTTCTCAACGGAGCTATCAAAGAAGAAGTATATATTGAACAACCTCAAGGATTCGAGGTACACTCCAGAGACACTCATGTTTGCAGATTGAAGAAAGCTCTATATGGACTCAAGCAAGCTCCAAGGGCTTGGTATGCCAAGGTGGACAGTTATCTAACCAGACTTGGCTTTTCCAAGAGTCATGCAGATCCAAACCTTTACTACAAAGTCGTGGACAATGCACGTGTAATTCTACTGTTATATGTTGATGATCTATTCATAACAGGTGAAGAATCTCTAATCATTCAGTGCAAGAAGGATTTAGCCTCTGAATTTGATATGAAAGATCTAGGTCTCATGCACTATTACTTGGGACTAGAAGTATGGCAGAAGCATGGTGAAGTATTCCTTGGACAAGGAAAATATGCAATAAAGATCCTTCAGAAGTTTGGAATGATGGACTATAAGTCCATGGACACTCCTATGAATGCAGATATAAGGAAAATGAAAGTCTCAGATTCTGATCTAGTAGATCCATCTCTATATCGGCAGCTAATTGGATCATTGATGTATTTGGTAAATACTCGACCAGATATTTGCTTTGCTGTAAATACATTAAGTCAGTTCCAAGTGGAATCGAGACAAGAGCATTGGATAGTTGCAAAGCATGTTTTAAGATATATTCGTGGTACAATAAACTATGGCTTAAAGTATACCGCATCCAGTGATATCCAACTTCATGGATTCACAGACTCTGATTGGGCAGGAAGTGCAGAAGACAGAAAGAGTACTTCAAGTATGTGTTTCAGCTTGGGCTCCGCTATGATATCTTGGAGCAGCAGGAAGCAGAAGTCTGTCGCACTTAATACAACAAAAGAAAAGTATATGGAAGCTTGTGAAGCATGCACAGAAGTAGTATGACTAAGGAAGTTAATATTCGATTTATTTGATCAGACTACATAATCGACCACAATATATTGTGATAACCAGAGTTGTATAAGATTATCCGAGCATCCAGTGTTTCATGAAAGGTCGAAGCATATTGAGATCAAATATTGATATTGTACCAGTTGTCATAGGAGATTATCCAGTGGGATAATAATGACAGGTGCTCATGGTGCTACCAGTTGAATGCTCTGTTGTGCTCAAGACCATACCTCCCTAGCTAGGAGGGAGTGTTAATATTATGGTAGCTTCGGGAGGTATGAACCTCTATTATGACCTATGAAGAGATTATAATCCTCCGGAAGGAAGCAAAGAATTGAAGGAAACCCTAGACAGGTTGTCAACTGAACAAATATATTTATATTGAATTTATTGATGCCCAGAAGGAGAAGTCGGCCCAGTTAGACTGGCCAGGTCGGCCCCAGTTAGACTGGCCAGTGCACTATAAATACAGGGCGCCAGTTTCATTATTTATCATCTCAGCAGTTGCAGTGAGAGCAATATCTGCGTAGGCAGCAGCAGTTTGGTGCGCAGGTTTTCTGGGAAAGCTGGGAGAGTGGTGCGCTAGCTTCTGGGTGGGATCATCTGTTCAGTTTAGTTTCTATTCTTTTGCTTGGTGCATTTAGCCTCTCTTGGCTATAGATTGCAACCAGAATTCTCTTCTCGGTCAAGGTCAAGGTGCTCGAAGGGTGGCTTAAGCCCTGTGGTTGGGTGACGAGGGTATCGTCAATGGTTAAACGAGCACAATCCTCTATATTCTAACAAATGTTACACGTGCCAACGCACTAGATCAATACATTTATATCATTTGCAATATTAGGAATATTGTTTGTTTCTAGCTCATAGGAATTTTATATTCAACCTAACTTTCGCTAAATGCCTTGACTTTTTCTCATGGCTCATAAGGCTTGACTAAGCTCACAGAGGTTGTATGTTCCCCCTGACTTTTGCACTAGTTTGTCTATGCTCACAGAGGTCATACGTTCCCCCTAACTTTTGCACTAGACTGTCTATGCTCACAGAGGTTGTACGTTCCCCCCGACTTTTGCTTAGACTCACATAGCATCTCGTTTGTCCTGACTTTTTGTTTGACTCACAGAGGTTGTACGTTCCCCTTGGCTTTTGTCAATACCTCACAAGATTGGTTGATCCTCCAAATCTCCCTAGCTAGCCTCAGGGTGGCACATATGGCCTTGCATTGGAGAATGACTGTCGATGTTGCCAAATTTAACAGGACTCATACTCGACACAACAGGGGGTCGATCAGATCCATCTTGGATACAGGTTTTGGCACAATGGCCAACACACTCCAATTTCCATGACCTCGATTTTTTTTCGAAAGGTTGGGAACTACTTCGCTCAGCTTCTGCTCGCATTATGCTCTACACGAGTTCTTCGTTTTCCAGATAGGAATCATCCCTTTGATATTAAGAAGTATGCATTTCAATTCGCTATTGGGGCGATATTTAAACATGGATGTCGTTCGCTGAAATTCCATTTAGAGACCCTTGTTGCTTCTGGATCAGCACATCAGCAACAAGAACATCAGTCAGTGCAACGTTTTATCCAACACTCTACTTAGGAAGCAATTGCCTTACGAGCAACCCAAGATTGTGCAAAATAGAGACATGATAAGAAGCACACACCATTGTTCTATCAATTGGGAGATCGTATATGACTCTTGTTGGACAAGTACCAATTCAAACACCAACATCATTTGCAACACAATTTCCCTCATTTGTTAGCGGAAGCAAGGACGCTTCTGGATCTAAACAAGGAGGAATTGGGCCACCATGAAGTGCACCCCACTTCCTTGGCCACTCATGATGAGAGGGCACTCTTTAATTAGTATTGTAGTTAGTGTGGCAATGAGTTTTAGCTTTTTCTATTGTAGATAGTAGTTCACTTCAACACTTTCCGTTGCAAGCATTTAGTACACTTTTAGCAATCACTGGTGTAAGCATTCCGTTAGTTGTTGCAATTTCTGTTGTAATAAGCTAATAACGAGAAGGAAAAAGTTTCGTTGCTTATAGAAGGCACTCTTCTCTCACTCAATAAACATGATGGTTATTTTCTCTTCTATTTCTTTTTCATTTTCATGTATATTCTATTTTCTGTACTCCGCGCTATCTAATTTCTGTTCTTCATTGCACATTTAGTTTTCTGTATGTTTTTCAGATCTGAATTGCAGATCAGCAGTGTTGTAGTGTAACAGAGAACAAAGCAGCATTGTAGTGGATTAGATCAGTGTCGGGGAATAACCGACTAGTGGTTTCCAACAAATAAAAATGGAAAACTATAAACAGCTTATGGTTTTATTAATGCCTATTTATTTAGTGCTAGGGTTTGAGGAAATGAGAGAAAGTAAGTTTTAGCTTACTGATATGGTGTCAAATTTTCTCCAGGATTATGCTATTGATGGACACTCTTGTTGAGAGCACAAAGACCTTGTATTGTAACAATTTATCGTTGAATAATGCATTGAAAGTGCTTTAGAGTGTGGGGTTTTCTGTCAGAACGGTTTTCCTCAGGGTATCATGTTGTTAATTGTTTGATGTTTATTTTATGTTTGCAACTACTATGCTTCTTTGGTTCTTCACTCATAGATTAGTTTAGAAAATGTATTACGCACCTCTGCTTCCTTTCACAACCAACAAAGTAGAACCAATGAACATGGATAAATCTTCTTACATTATGATTATGATTTTGGCCCAACAAATATAAATTTGCCTCATTAATAACTCCAATAATTGAATCAAAATTACAATACCAATCTTCTTACAAAAAATTCTGATTGGACCAAGTTTTTAGTGTTCACCGTATGTATGCAGTGTGTAAGAGCTTGCTGCAGCAGTCTGCAAGTTTGACTTTCAATATTAGTCAATAGAATGTCAAAAACAGAAACTCGAAGTCAATGTTGGCCAATACTGAATTGAAGTTACTATTTGAGAGAGCAGAGATCAAGGAAAAGATTTTACCAATAAAGCAATTCCAAAGTTCAACCAATGATTTTGGCCCAACAAATATAAATTTGCCTCGTTAACAAGTCGAATAATTGAATCAACATTACAATACCAATCTTCTTGCAAAATAATTTTGACGTATTAAGTTTTTAGTGTTCGCCATATCCATGCGAAATAAGAGCTTGCTGCAGCAATCTGCATGCTTAACTTTCAATATTGGTCAATAGAATGTCAAAAAAAAGGTGTTCACGTTGGCCAATACTGAATTGCAGTTTCTATTTGAAAGAGCAGATATCAAGGAAAAGCTTTGACAAATAGAGTAATTCCTTGAAGCTTTTGTCAATTGTACAAGTACTCTAGTAAAAACTTTGATGACATTTTGCCCCTTTCTGCAATATTTGGTTGATCCATAGTTAAATTGACTGAACAAGTTTCTTCAAAATAGTTAGCAGCATAGAATAACTGAAAACTACAAGCAGACTTTGCCTGTGATTTGTTACAAAAACATGTATTACAAGTCGTATTAGTTGAAAGTTCTCTCTGTCCACTCCTTTGTTTCCAAGAAAAATCAACACGCAATGATGCACCCTTCACAATTATTTGGTGTAAAGGAAGCCTTCCCTATGGGAAGGAGATTCCATATGAACATATGTATAAGCTCAGTTTAACATGCTTCATGAAATGCTAAAGTTTTACACTTAGAAACAGTGCAAAATACATTTCCTGTTTAAAAGCAACACCTAATCCTATAAAATATAAAACATGAAAACCCCATCAAACATGAAGGTTATTTTCAGAAAGTGTGCAAAAGGTGCTGAACTCTTATGCAATATGCATTTTGCAGATGTGTATAGCTGTACCATTTAACATCTTCAGGGAGTGACTGGTTAATTCTTTATTCCAACAACTAATGAGACAAGTAGGATCCTTCTCTATTGTCAGAATTGGAATACTTCCCAATCAATTATGTGGAATTTTGAAGAACGCATATGCTCTTGACATTAACCCCGTGCCGAAGTTGCAGCAATTTTAACTGGAATTGGATTGACCACTATGCTTCTTTCAGGATTTGAAACGTCTATGCTGCCTGCATGCTGCACAAATTCTGCAGGTGACATTTGGGTGCCATGACAGATGCAAACTATTTTAACTTGGCTACTACTGTAACTGGATAAGATCCCACTGATTGTAATCCCATTTGGACCCACTCCCGTGGTTGTAACCCAATGAAAATTCGGTATTGAAGCATTGTCTCCCACTAACTGAGAACTAGTAGTTCCAGACTTCAAATTGGAACTATTGTCTTGAGCCAGAGTGTCATGTGTGGATTTTATAGTTATTTGTTTTGTTTGTCCTTCTAAACTATGTGCAGAAGAACCATTAATACAAGAATGTTGATTGTTGTCATTTGAATCAGAAACAAAAGGTGAGGAAGTTTTACAGCGTGCTTCAGTTGCTTTTTCCTGAGAGATTGCTGTGGGTGGCATTTCCGAGGCTGATCTGGCTGTAGTGCAAGGGACTTTCTCGACTGTTTGTTTGCATTGAGCTGTTTCTAACTTACTAGATGTACTTCCTTCTGAAAAGGACAAAATATGACCTTGACCCTTGTTTACAGAAGGAACTCTCGACAAAGATTGGAAGCCCTTATACGATAACTCGGTTGACTTACTTGATTGACTCTTTGTTTCATTACAACTAGCTCCTGCAAATATTCAAGGGGAACAAAAGATGTCAAACGTATTCATGAAAGAACAGATGTTAATCTTACATGCTAAATGAGGAGGCAAACATTAGCTCAGAAAAACAATTCATCTACTTTAGCCAATCAAAACACCAAAACGCTGATAAATTGCTGAAGCTGCTAATGCTTATTAAATAAAGAAAATAAATTCCTGTTGATTTCTTAGTAACATCTGGCTTCAATTACCGAAAAATAAAAAAAATCTCCACTGATGTGTGGACAATTTGTACATAACAATAACATGTTCACCTCATCATAGTTTTTGGATTTCCTTCTTTGGTTTTCTTGCAATCCTCTAAGCCAATCCAATGGCCCAAAGTTGGTACTGGTCTCTAAGGTTTTCTTTTTATCAAATGATTCTAGGGACGTCTGGCAGGTAAACCTGTTTGCTCCTAACTAAACCTGCCCATACGTATTGAATGAATTAATCCAAATTGTATTCAGGCTAAGCTTTCACCCCCTTGAGCTCTTACGTTTTAAGGAAGGTAAGACCAACCTTTCAACACCTTTTTGGTCAACCAGAAAGTCCACTTCCGTTAGCATGCATGAAGGTAAGGTACTGAAAAGTCTTACCTGAATTGTGCAAAGGAAAAGTCCCGATCTTAGCTCAGCTATTCTACGCATATGCAAAGCACCCTGCTTGCATGCTAAGGAATTAACCTTACGAAGACCACACTGTACAACAAAGAACACAGTTCATTCAACTACAGGGGTTTCATATGTTTCTCTTCTGCCCCCTATTATGTAGCAGGAGTTTAAGAGATTATTAGAATAAATGTGAAATGGTATGTCCTCAGTGGTCTACTTCTTCCTTTGCTCACCACTGGTGTTGTCATTTGAAGTGTTACAAAACTTATTTCTACATCTATTATAATGGGAAGCAAGGTGCATTTATTAAGTCATCCAGCAAAAGAGCCAGGCAGATTAACAGACATGTGTTTTCCAATAGTTACTTGGAACCCGGATAAACTTAAAAAAAAGTTTGAGTATGCAGGTTTCCACAGTTGGTCATAATGTTAGAGAAACTTCTGGATCAAAACTTGTGTGGAGTTTTGTAAAAGAGAGTGCTGAGGTTTATAAACAAGGAAGAAAATTACCGAATTGAAAGTAGCAATTGGCACTAGGTAATTAGTAACGGTGATAAGGTTGTTAGAGTGGATCTAGAAGAATATTAAACATATAATAGATTAGTAACAGTGATAAGGTTGTTAGAGTGGATCTAGAAGAATATTAAACATATAATAGATTAGTAACGGTGATAAGGTTGTTAGATCCACTCTAACAACCTTATCACCGTTACTAATTACCTAGTGCCAACTGCTACTTTCAATTCGGTAATTTTCTTCCTTATTTATAAACCTCAGCACTCTCTTTTACATCAATCTCTTTTACAATTTTACAACTTATCAGCTTCTTATGTCCCTGATGATGGGTGGAGTGTCCACTCAAAACGTTCGACCTTTCAAAACTCCACACACAGTTTTGATCCAGAAGTTTCTCTAGCATTAAAAAAAAGTGTTTGAACTGGTTTCTTTGGAATTTTGTTGAAAGGTGTTGTGAACTGGGCCTTTTGAAAGTAATGCAGTGTAAATTTGCTGCTTCTACATGGTTTATTGATTTAGAAAGTCTTCACTTCCCTTTGTTACTGACAGTACACAGAAAGCAATTTGCACAATGAATCGTGTAAAATCAATGGAGAGTTTCACTATGTACTTTGTTACTGTCAGGAAGTTTGAGATCCTTGACAAAATGATAAAATATCAGACAAGTTTTCTTTCTTCCTCTTTTAGTATATGTAAAACTACTGGGTTTTCAACAAAATCATGGGGAACAAATATTTCAAGGCCAAACAGAAGTGTTCATTCGAGAGATCAAAAGTACCTTCTGCCTTTAGGAACAGAACCCCAAGCTGAAATCACGTATCATAATATATGTTCTAACACAATTCTTATGCTCCAAATAAAAAAAGATGAATAATATTACCTTCGGAAGATCTGCTATCCTGCTCTGGAATCGCCAAAATCCTGCCTGATGATGTTCTGGATGCATGGGGAACTTGCACCGATCCTGGCATTGTTGTCACTGTTACCTTTGCCTGTGGCATCTGTTGCCAATTTGGCGGTGTTCCAGGACCAGGCGCTTGAATCGGTGGAAAACCATGAGCAGAAACAGGTTGGATGACATTAGATACAGGTGAGCCATTACATTTTGAAGGCTCGGAAGCAGTGGTCTGTGTTGAAGGTGCCCAAAAGGGCAACATGTATGGGAAGGAAAAGGGCATTGGCAGAGGCATGCACTGGGCATTGGCAGCCGGCATCTGGCATGGATAAGGCATCGGGAGGACGGAGAACGCGGGGGCCGGATAGGCCCCTGGGATTTCACCGTATGCAGGGTGGCTTTTCAAGCTTGTGGCTTCGATTTCTTCCACATTGCGGCCCGAGCTCTTATGCTCATTCTGAGAAGGCTCCTTGGACTCCTCCCCAGTACCACAGTCTCCTGTGATTGGGCTATTGCTTTTCGTAGTGTCACTAGCCTGCCTGTCCATACATTTGCTACTTTCAGCGGGATCTGCAAACCCAATCTTACTGGGAGTGCCCGTCTCCATCCCAAGATCACAGGGCAAGGGATCCATAGAACCTCTCCCCTCCTTTTTCTTTAACTTATTCTCCTTCTCGGAGCGTGGTTCAATCTCCTTGGCAGCCCTATCCTTACCTCTCTGAAAGGATCTTTGGGCTTCAAGCAGATCTCTTCCTCCATCTTTTGGATCGATCTGGGTCTGATTTGTAGGAGGGATAGATGTCTCTGGATTGAATACCCACTTGTTTCCCATTGCACTTATGGAGGGAATTGAAGTAGAACTAACAGGAAAAAGTAAAGAAGCCCTGTTCTGTGTATAGGACTTACCTTCATCCCTTCTAGCCTTCTTCTGTTGTTTCTCTCCTCTCTTCTTCCTTGCCTCTTGTCTTCTCATGGCGTGCAGTTCTCTTTTCTTCATTTGCTCAAAGATCTCTTTCTGCATTATGGATTGAGCGCCGTCCTGCTTTCTGTCAGGGAATAACACATCAAGGCTTGGTTGTCTATGAAGAACAGACGTGGTGGCTGGTGGCACTAACCCACCACTGCAAGTCCTGAGGATTCTTTTGTGGGTCTCTCCAGTCTGAACAATATGGAAGGGTTGTGGCCAACCTGCTGCCTTGACAGTAGTAGACCCAGTGTGAGGGATGGCCAAAGGCACCATCTCCTTGAAGGTGGCTGCACTACTCAGAGACCTTGAAAGCGGCGGGGCCGAAGCAGGCTTATTGTCTTTCTGCAAATTCTTCCAAATTTCCAAGCATCTGCCGGAACTCAATTCAATTCCAATACCACCATTGTCCCTGGAATCATCCCTTTCTTTATCCACCAAGCCATGAAAGTTCCCAGCGGCAAATTTTCTCAGACAAGGCTGCAGATTCTCAGACGGGTATTTCCTCAAACTAGGCCTTTCCTTCTCGTTATCCCTATTATCCTTCGGTTTTCCTATGGATCCTCCTAGAGACAAATCCAAACTCAAGTCCAATTCTGCATGCAATTCCTCCCGGCCATCCTTCATTGAATTTGACTGGGAAAAATCTCTTTCGATTGAGGCGACGCCATGATTCATTGTATTAGCCATCCAACCAAAATGTCAAATATCTTGCTACATCTCTACAAGCTTAAGAATCTCATAATTTGAAATTTTTGTGCTCTGATACCACTTGGTCTGATTTGATACAACTTGTAGTGTAATTGCACTTGATCCTCTGATATCACTTGGTCTAAGTCGGTTCAGAAATTGCTCTTTGATGCCAGCAACAACCCCAACTGGTTTCATCATCCATAAATCATTTTCGGTAGCTTGTGCATGCCTCGTCCGCTATCTTGATTCTGCTTGCGCATATGACACTGGTATAAAGCTTTCCCTTACGATCAAACAAGGTCCTGAGGAATACTTATTTAACTATGTTTGTAGGTGAGATAGATTGTAAACGCCTGCTAGTCTATTTTCAACAAAAATAATCTAATCCGCTTCGCAAACTGGGAAATCAGAAGCCAGCGATTGAGTTAGCATGAGAAGAAGGTTACATAGTACTTACCAAAACAATAATCAATGACAGAAACACGGACTCTGCTGAAAATATCAGAGAACATCAATACCAGCTTCCCCAACACACTGATTTTGTTTGTTAAATCGCCACGAGTCCGCTACTTACGTATACCCCGTCATTCAAATCCTTCAATCTCTTGATCCTCCCATGTGGGTTATGCAGAGCAAAACCACACAGTAAAGCTTACTCCCACTGACATCCTGTTATGTTAATATAAAACTTCAGTAACTGGGCCTTCTCAGCACATATTTTGATTCTTTTTATCCTTAACATAACAGACCGGTGAACACATGGCCAAGGAGAAGATGCAGACTGATGTTATGTTAGAGAGAAATTTCAGAAATGGTAATAATGTTTCAGAAAATCGTCGTTTGTTAACAGGAATTCCATTACTGGCGAGCTCCAAAGCTGTGGAGTTAAAGTTAGCGGCGCCTTTAATTCACCGCCAAATCTGGCGTCCACTCCGTACCGTCTCTCCGAGTGGATAATGCATATTATATTGCAGTCAACTCATGACTGCCGGTTGGTCACCGGCAACATCCAGCCTTTTCAATTTCCCATCAAATTCTGGAACCTGCCACGCCGGTTCCCCCCTGCATTTGCCCATTCCCCTTCGATTGACACGTGCTGGAAATCACAAACTGGACCCACCAAGGGTGATAGATCTCTGCCACGTGGAAGACGCCTAACTGGACTGCACAACTGCGGGAACCCGTTGGGACCCGACGGCACGGAATTTTAGCGCACCGCCCGTGCCACCACGTGTCGACACATCATCACTATATTTGTTGTAATCATTACTGGAGCTATTTTTTTAAATAATTCTAATTATTTTTTTATTATTGAACTTACTTTTGAGGATTTCTAATATTAGCACGCGGATCCAAACTACCGCCAAATCAGGGAAAGGATCTGCGTCACGCCCCACGTAGACAGATGCTTCTCCCAGCACGTGTCGTCACTCGCGATGTGTTTGAACGTCTGCATCAGGGGGCAGCTCTACAGCTGTGGTGCGGGGCCCGCCGCAACTTGCGCCATTATTCTCGCCAGGAAAGCGACGGGCCTTTCGTACCGATAGCGCTTCCAGAGCCGAAGTGACCATTCGTGGCGACACGTGTCCGCATTTTCGCCCCCGCTTGATGCGGGTTGGATAGCCGCGGACGTGGATCTTCTGCAGACAAGGACAGATCGAAAGCGACCGTGCAAAATATTTTGACACGTGGAATGCATATCCCCGAGAACGAGTAAAGTTGCTGCGTGGCAAAATACCAACGTAGATGCCCATTTTTTAATTTTTATTATATAATAAAGACAAGCATGTTTGAATAAACTCGATTGAATTCCTCAAAGGCGTCCGGTTCTTCGAGGCAACCTCACTTCGTTTATTTTTCTTTTTTTTTTTCTTCACCATGGCACCTTTATTCTTTATTCTTTGGACATGAATTAGTTACCTCAAATCTCCTTTATCTCACTACCAAACATTTACTCTTTTATTACCTTAATTTTTCATTTATTAAATCCTCAACTTAAATATCTCATTCAAAGTTCCTAGAGATAGACCACTAGCACATGTTCAAGGAGCTTGGAAAGATGACACATGTATATTTTTGTAGATTTTAGTAGTCAAATCGTTGCATGGAGGGGGTTTCTTGTCCCACAAACAAGGGGGTCTCATACACCAATTTGGTGTCTAGCTTGGTCGTGACCTTAAAAATAGATTATTATTATTATTATTATTATTATTATTATTATTATTATTATGAGGTGAGAGTTACTTAGTCCATCTTAGCTTACTTCAAGACATTCACAACAGAGTGACCAACATCGAGTTGGGAAATAAGTTAGAAAATGTTGAGAGTGAGCATACATCACATTGCCCCCATTATGTGTGACAAATAGTTCCCAACTCTAGCTCTTGCTATTTGTGAAGACCCCATGCCCCTTGAGGTTAGAGATGGATGGGACTCCCTGCTTGAGGAGCCCCTAATGTGATTAGTTGGGCCTGACCTTGAATTATCATAATGAGCCCCTAGTTGTCACTAGTTGGAGACTGGATGCAGATAATCATGATGCGTCCCCCTTGTGGCAGGTATTATAGGTTAGTGGTGTATGCATAAAGTTGTGTGCCTTATGACTCTATGGACTTTAGACTTTGGTATTTTGCACATTGCAATTTATGTTTTTTGGGTGTTTTAGCTTAAGTTGGTGCACTTTTTTATCTAGTTTTGTTAGTCTATGTTGTAGCTACATGGGCAACTCATCTTTTTATATTAAAATGTTGTATATTTTATTTTTATTAATAGTCAAATGAAACTTAAATGCCTAAAAACCAATAACATCTAATAACTTATGAGGTGATAATAAGTGTTTAAACATAATATTATGTCATAAAATCTTTGTTATAATTAGTCATCTTAGTGAAATTTGGCCAGGGAAGTAGGGTATTTAATGCTTGCTCCAAAGTTAAAACTTATTTTTCATCTTACACCACTATGTCTCATTATAATCATATCCAATGGTTGAGATAATAGTAAGCATTTATGCACAATCATTATTATCCTTTAATCCCAAAATCTTAATGGTATTAACTTGCAAATGAAACTTGAAATTTGAATTTGAGCATAAGCTCGTGTCCAATTTAAGATTGTCACATTGTGTTCTATCTTTTGAAGACATTATCCATTGTTTAGAAACATGTCAATGAAAGAGCTAATTAGATAATAACTCAAAGTGCTCTATAAATTGCCTTAGATATTCCAATGACCAACACTTTAAAACAAATCTTCTAACTCACTTCTATTACAATAAACATAAGTTTGATCACACACCTATTTTTGTATTTACTGATTAAACAAAAAAACAAACACCCCATGTGGATTCTTAAACCATTCTAAAATAAGAATATAACTACAGTAACAAAGACACTATGGAAAATTATAAACACAATATCTGGGAGAAACGTTAGTGTGGGTAAAAACTCCAATAAATGAAGCATTGTGTTTTTTCTTAAAAATTAGAGAGTATAATACAAAAAACAAAGGTCATCAAGCCCATTTTGGAGCTATGAGACATTATTGTTTGCTACAAGTCCCTACATGTTCTTTTTTCTGTACTATGCTACATCTTTGCTCCTTTTAGTGTCTTCTTTGCTATGGAACATCTAATTGCTACAATAGGTGATGTTGAATTCCTTTATCTCATTTTAGCTAGGGTTTTAACACCCTTTCATGGTTGTTAGGGTTAGTGTTTTGGGTTCTCTTCATGTTTCTAGAATTCTCTGGTGAATTATATGCATTACTAACTCTCAAGGTGACTTACAAGAGATGACATGGATTTCAAATGTACATGAATGGAATAATCAATGATTATTTTATTGGGGGCGTAACTTTCACATACAAAATTTGTTTAGGATGCTCTTTAAAAAAAATAAAGCTTAGACATACAAAATTCATTGGAAACCTCCAAAGTGTCATCCTCAAGGTCCAAGACCCCTAAGAACTTTGGCTTAAAAAGTAAATCACCGAAAGGAATTTTCAAATTTCATTATCAATCTTTATTATATGATTTCTCTGAGTGTAAGCTTAAAATATGAAATCAATTGCTTTGAAAGAATATGTCCCGACTACCCCTAATAAATATGTCCCGACTATGTGTCTTGATGAAATATTATTAACATGTCTAACTAAATAAATTTATTTTTCTCTTTCCTCTCAATTAAAACTAATAATTCATTACCATATTCTCAATTAAAACTTATAATTCATTGCCATATTTTGGTTGAAGTAAAATAGTTCATCCCACTTTTACCTTTTTACAATCAAAATAGTTAAATTTTCTTGTACCCTAACCATCAAAATGAATCCCACCACTCAACTTCCCACCTAACTCAATAACACTATTCCCCTGAATTCCTTTACATTTCCAATCATTAAAAAAATATATGATGGGTCACACCAAACCTCCAAGATCTTTAATATCTCCCAAAAGTCAAAGCTCTCTTATATCCACTATGGTCTTTAATTATTAGTTCCCACACCATCTAGGCATTGCCTAACTAGTGAAGGTTGATACTTTTGGGAATATTTGATCGTTTATGGAATTAGAAGCATCCACTCAATACCATTGAATATTATAATAATACCGTTACAAAGGCCCATGAATGGCCCAATGTGGTTGACAATTGAATATACAAATAGCAAGCCTTGCACTTTATTGTTGGAGGGAATTGAACTTCCTATGGTTTTCTTTCTAAATGCTTTTGACATCCCATACATCTTATCAACAACAGTGGACCCATACGAATCCACTTACCTCGTTTGCAAGTTGTGTTTTTGGTTTTATGAGCAAGTTGCCCTGTCTAAATAAAAAAAAATCTATGAACAATATTTAACTTTTATTTTATGTGGACCCAATCAGATATGTTGTCCCATTTATTGGTAGGTGTACCTTTATGTTCAGTACAAATAGTATGTATATTCATGGCTTATAGTTTATAGTGCTTTCTGTATAATATATTCTCACTCCATATTATAAGATCCTTTCTTTTAAATTCAAGAGAAACATTACTATAGGTAAGAAGAAGTTGGGCACTTGGTTGTAGTTGTTGTTGGATCTTGTTTCTAAATAAATTAAATTCAGTGATGTCTTGACATGTTATCATATTTTCTATTAAATCATGATTTTATTAACTCTACACAATTGTATTTTAAGAAAATAAAATATTGATGGTGGTTTGACATATTATTGAGTTCATAATTGAATTATAGTTTAATTAGCTCAACATAATTTATTTATCAATTAATTATAATAGTCGAATAAAATGTAAACTCATAAATAATGTATGTATTACTGTAAAATGATGTATACAATCCTTTCTTAACTAGGTGTAGGGAAGATATATATACACATTGATCAGATTCTAAGATGCATATCAAAGAACAATTTAATTAAGTTATGGGCACATAAGCATGAATAAATATTATAAGATGTTTTGCTTTTAAATTAAAGAGAAGCATTACTTTAGGTAAGAAGAAGTTGGGCAGTTGGTCCTAGTTTTTGTTGGATTGTGTTTCTAAAAGAATTAATACTTAGTGGTGTCTTGACATGTCACCATTTTCTCCATTAAATCGTGACTCTATTAACTCCACACAATTTATGAATCATTTAATTATTATGTTTCTAAGAAAATGAAACATTGATAGTGGTCTAACATATCATTGAGTTCATCATTGAACTGTAACCCAATTAGCTCAACATAATTTATTTATCAATCAATTGTAATAGCTGAATAAAATGTTGACTCGTAAATCATGCATGTATTATTGTAAAATGATGTATGCAATCCTTTCTTAACTAGGTGTAGGGAAGACATATATACACACATTGATCAGATTTCAAGATGCATATCAAAGGACAATTTAATTAAGTTATGGGCACATAAGCATGAATAAATATTATAAGATTCTTTCCTTTTAAATTCAAGAGAAGCATTACTATAGGTAAGAAGAAGTTGGGCACTTGGTCCTAGTTGTTGTTGGATCGTGTTTCTAAAGGATTTAAATCTTAGTGGTGTCTTGATATGTCACCATCTTCTCGATTAAATCATGACTCTATTAACTCCACACAATTTACGTATCATTTAGTTATTATGTTTCTAAGAAAATGAAACCTTGATGGTGGTCTCACATATCATTGAGTTCACCATTGAACTGTAACCCAATTAGCTCAACATAATTTATTTATCAATCAATTACAATAGTAGAATAAAATGTTGACTCATAAATAAAGCATGTATTATTGTAAAATGATGTATGCAATCCTTTCTTATCTAGGTGTGGGGGAGATATACACACACATTTATTAGATTCCAAATTCCAAGATGCATATCAAAGGACAATTTAGTTAAGTTACGGGCACATAAACATGAATAAAAATGAAGTAAATAATGAAGAAATTGTGTAAAAAACAATTTAAAAGGTAAGAATGTTTGTATTTGTGGATGTTTTGTTCAATGATTCTTGAAAGACAACATAACAGAGAAAAGATAATTACTAACTATCCTAAGCTCCATACTTTATATAATAAATAGTATGCATTTTAGTTACAAGAAAGTCCATTTAGTGGTTGAAGGCATTTCAGTGCCATAATTGTTTTTATGTAATTGTTTGAGGCTTGTATATTGGATGGTATGGCACATGCTTAAGGCATGTCTTGGAGGCCCTTGATGGTAAATGATTGCACATGGTTGAGGTGATATTGTTACATGCTTGAGACATACTCTTGGTACTTGGTATATGGTTGTTATGGTTCATGGTACTTGGTATATGGTTGTTATGGTTCATTGTTAGAGGCACATCTTTGTGACATTGGCATATACATGAAGCTTATCTTATGGTACATGGCATGATTGAGAGTGATATGGTATATGGTTTGAGACACATTTCATGATATATGGTATATGGTACATGGTATGGTACATATGTTGATGTACATTTTTGATACATGGTATGGTACATGATTGGTACTTGGTATGCATGGATGATGGTTGAGGCACATGGTTAATGCATGGTTTGGTACAGGTTGAGGTGCATGGTTAATGCATAGTCTGGTACAGGTTGAGGTGCATGGTTGATGCACGGTTTGGTACAAGTTTTGGTGCATGGTTGATGCACTTATTGTGGTACAGGTTGTGGTATGTGGTTGATACTTGGTATGGTACATGATTGGTACATGGTGTGGTGTGGATGTGCATGGTTGGAACATGGTATGATACATGATATGGTATATGATTGATGTATGGTTGGCACATGTTATGGTACATGGTTGATGGTAGAGGTTGTGGCACAGGTTGATGCATGATGCACGGTACAGGTTGGTACTTGGTTGAGACATACATCTTGTGATGGTGTGTTGGTGATCTTGGCACATGCTTGGTAGAGGCTTGTGTTGGTGATGTTGGACATCTAGTTGAGAGGTGTCCTTGGTATACGATATATGTGATAGGATCTGGTTGAGTATCAACGACAATGACAAGTTGGACAGGTTGATGTAACAGGTTGGATACAATGACAAGTTACAGGTTGATGTGACAAAGACAGTGACAATGACAGTGATAGTGGCAGTGACAATGTCAGTGATTGTGGTAGTGACAATTGGTCTACATTTATATTTTAGGGAAATATGACATGGAAAGGAAAGGGGGTTGTAACCTCCTTCCGATTAGAGCCGAAGAGTTAGGGAGTTGAAGCTTCCTTCAGGTTGGAACCTAAGAACTAGGTGGTTTTAGCCACCTTTCAGTTGGAGCCAGAGAACCTCGAGGGTTGTAGCATCCTTTTGGTTGAAGCTAGAGAATTTAGGGAATTGTATCTTCCTTTAGGTTAGATCCAAATAATTCAGGGAGTTGTATCTTCCTTCAGGTTGGAGCCTGTAAATTGGGGGTTGTAGCCTCCTTCATATTGCATCTAGAGAATTGGGAAGTTGGTGCTTCGTATGAATGAATTCTTGATATATATAAGAAATCATTCTGTGGTTTTCTCCCATTCTTGATATATATAAGAAATCATTCTGTGGTTTTCTCCCATTTGGGTTTCCACATAAATATTGGTGTATTGTGTATTTGATGCGATGTTGCTTATTATTATATGCTCATGATATATTGAATGAAATCATAGATGATAAATTGATGATATATTGTTGAACATTGTTGATAAAGTGAAAGAATATATATTGTTGTTAAAAAGTGGTATAAAGTGCTCATATTGATTCACCCCCCCTCTCAATATTCCAACACTCATATCCCCCTATCTTTTTACTTGTTTGTGTTACATCCAACAATGTATTTTATTAATAAACAATTCAAAGTATTACACTTTCTAGGCTCTCCGACCTTTCAAGATTACGGGCACTCCGACCCAAACATATTGGTTCACCAACCTAAGTATCATATGTAAAAAATACATTATTAATTCGGGAACTCAAAATCGAGGTGTTGATGGGTCCAAATGACTTGTCAAGCATGTAAGGGAGAACGCCCTATGGCATGTCCCAATTGGACCTACTCTCATTTGGGATGGCATTTATGACCTATATGTGGGCCTGGTTGCCATTGAGAATAAAAATATCAAAAGGGAGAAATATAGTGAACTGTCCCCCAAAGAATCCTAATTAACTCTAAATCTAATCTAAACTTAAAACAAACCAATCTAAGCTAACTACTTCTAATCTATCACCATGAGTAAAACTAATAGATGAGTATAGTGAAAGATAATACCACTAGAACTAGAAATAGTTCATGTATGCCAATGGTAGGTGATAATAATTTTGTTATAGATACATCAACAATTGGTTGTAAAATGCATTCATAACATCATTTATATACTCATAAGGAAACATATGACAACACAAGTATATAGAACGGAGTGAAGAAATAGTTCATACAACAAAACTCTGGTCTACTCAAGCAGAAGAAAAATGCACAAGAATAGTCTCATGTACATCTACCAAAATCACAAGTTCCTAGAATGTCTCTTTCTCTTCATTCATTCAGAAGTAATAGTATCATATTTCATTTGCAAAGGGTAAAAGTCCCTCCTTACATTCAATGAGCTCTCTTTTATAAGACAAAAGAGACTCTTCAATTCTAGTGTCTGTTCACTTCGTTTTCCCTTTGTTTTGTCATTTAAAATTTTGAATTTCTTTTACATTTTCAAAAATTAACATTTGGGAGTTACAAATAGAAGTTGAAGAGACTCTTGGGTGGTTATTCTCTCCCTCGGGCAATTCATAAATGATATTGAATAAAAATTTTATTGACTCTCCCTATTGGTGTCGTATTTTATCTCTCATGGTGTTTCTGAGAATTTTTGTTGTTTGTATTCTAAATAAGATTGTCTTTCTTCCTTCTCTGTCTCAGCCTTCCATCATGCTCTTTTAGGTTTGATTTCAACTCCTATAGCTCGATTTGCGATAGTTTGAACATTGCACAACCTATTCTTCAATTAAGTTCGGGCCTCTTCTATGTTCTGTGTTTTCAAATAATTTTTTCTCTCAATTTTCCAATATTTGTTGTGCCATCCTTTTATTCTCTATTCTATCTTTAAGGCGAGCTATTTCATCCCTAATTTCATTTCTTGTAGCTCCAGATATGGTTGCTTGAAGTTTGCATAGTCAATTTTTACCCCAAATTCGTGGTTTACTGTTCTCTGTGATTTTTGAGGTTTTCTATTACTATTATTCCTGAAGACCTCTCCCACTGCATTCCTCTAATCGATACCTTTTCAATGAGGTATCATGGGCTCAATTATAACACCTACAATATAAGATATGCCCGTTTGAAAACAATGTTCAACAACCCTTGATCATGCCCATGGGTGAATCTTGGTCGTTGATCCTTAAACTAAAAATAAAAATCTCACATGCATAAGAGAATCCAAAATTGAGTGGTAAAAATGGTTTTCTCCCCTTTAGCTAATTTGAATAAGAACCTAGGCTAGTCATAGGACCTGTTGTTCCAAAGTTTATACTTAAGACTTGAAAGTATAAAGTCTAGGCATCCGAAAATAAGAGGGTCTATGATATAAACAAAGGAAGGAAAACTCTTAAGGGAAAAGGAGCTATGGGTGATTTCTGAGTTGTCTTTGTCTAGCTTCCAATTGTTCTTGGACACTAATGTCTTGCTCAATGGTTGCCCATGAACGTTCAAGTTCAACCCGGGTGGTAGCAGTTTTTAAGATAGTGTTAAAAAGAGTTAAAGCGATACTGGTCTGGTCTGTAAGACTGGGTTCGATATTGGGTTGTCTCGTAATAGGTACAGTCATGGAGGGAAAAGAGTTTTAAGATTTGTTGTTTTTTAGGTTGTTGCTTCGATTTAGATTATGTAAGAAAAATTTCCCAAATCTTGGATTAATAGTATAACAAAATCAAAGGTCTTTTCCCGTATCTGAGTTAAACTGAAAATCATGCATGAAATGAAAGAAAACATAAAGCTATGGAACAATGTGAGGCATCAACCAAGGAAGAATCTCACTTTGTGACAGAAGAAGAAAATAGACAAGAAAAACTTTAATGAAGCATAATATATATAAATCTAAATAATTCACAGGTCTTGTCACTGCTAGAATTCATCAAAGATATATAAGAAATGATGTTAAATATGAAATAATAGAGGAACACATGACTCAAACTTCATGGAATCTGGAGTCTTCGATTTGCATTTGTATTAATTCTGGCAAATGAAAAATTTCTTTGCTACCATCGGCCCAGGAAAAAAGCCTTTGGTGTATCTTTCAAAATTGTTTTTATACAAAGAAAATCATCAACCCTAGACGGTTGGTATTCTCCTAATCTCCTAGGTGCTAACAGTTTCAGAATAAAAATTCGAACCGTTTTGCTCGACTAATTTTTACTTTTCTATCGGTTGGAAAAAATGAGCATGCATGCGTTACCTCATAATTTCTTTGAAACGCTTCCTTTGCTCGGTCCCAATCACTCGATGCACCTATCTAGAATCTGCACCAAAATTCTAGAAGGTTCTGACATGTCCTTTGATTCAAATACATATAACTTCCTCTGAATTTTGGGCATCCTGTCTTCGATCTTTCCCTTGTCAAACTTTCTTGACTACAACTGTAGATTTGGCTTTATTAGCCACTTATCCATTTGGGTAGTGTCAAGCTGCTTCAATTGTGAAATTTTGAGATGGGCTTCATTCCAGCTCTCCTTGATCTACAGTTGATGCCTTAAGACATTGATCTGTCCTAATAGCCCAAGACAATCACCTTTGCCAATGCCCAGTGTTTTTGTATCTACCTGATCAAACACTTCTTCACATTCTTTCCTAACTTCTCTTGCCATTTTCCTTCTTTCGACAATATTGGTCTCCCATGTTTTTAACATGATGTCTCCCCTGATCTGTTAATATTGGTCTCCCATGTTTTTAACATGATGTCTCCCCTGATCTGTTCTTCTACAGTCAGCTTTGGGATTGCTGGTACTTCCTCTCTAGCCGAAAACACTACTTCCCTTTGAAAAGCAATGTGAGCTGTTGTGGTCTCTTTTTCCTTTAAAACCATGCTATCCAGTGAGTGGCTTACTTCCATGAAGTAGTTTTGAACGATCTCTATTTTAGAAAGCATGTTTTGTTGTTCCACTTGTAGTTTCTCATGCACCTCTAGTGCTTGGGCTTGAAATGTTGTTATATTCACAACTTGTCCTTCAATGGATTTCAACTCATCCTGTAGCTGTCTCACTAATTCCTCCTGTTGAATGACCTATACTTGACTCATTTTCATCTACTTGTTTGCTTCATCTAAACTAGACTTCGACAATTGCATTTCCTGCTTATCAGCAGTCTTGGTGTTTTCAACTCTTTGATTTACCTCCTCACGAATATTATTTTCTTTGTGCCTTATTTGGTCATGCAACTGAGCTATCATTTGATTTTTCTTCTTGAGCCTTGTTTTCAGAGAATCAATTTAGAATAAATTGGCAGTTGCCAAAGCTCCCATAGAGCCTTCTACTTCTGTGGTGAAGTCTTGCTCTTCTAGGTTTTGCCCATCTACGAGCACTCTATGTTTCTTAACCATTATGACTTCTCTCAGGTGCATTTCCTGTTTTAGTACTACCTTCCTCCTCTTACTGAAAAAGTAGTCAAAGAGAGGTATCTCTTCTATAGAGATAGGAGTAAGGTCACTTCCATATATGACTTCCAGATGAGGAGTTGTTGTAGGAAAATCTCCCTGCGGAAAGGTAGACCTCCTCTTGAGAGCTAGACCCTTAACTCTAAGACAGAAGGTG